>CM073588.1:22301792-22505353 GCA_037074715.1 Magnolia kwangsiensis | reverse complement strand
ACACCTCAGTTTTTCAATAGATAATCAAGCCACCCACAATTTCACTGTTGAATTCGGCAAACATGGTTTGTCCTACACATAAAAGTCCCATGCATGACTCAGCCATTACATAACAGATGACTCAGCTGATAAGGATCAATACAAGTTGACTTCTCTGTATGTGTTTCATATCATTGTCAACTGACACTAAGTCATTAACAATGTCATAATATAAATTGATCTACATGAGAGCCGGGCTTCTAGCGTCTTCAACAAGGCAATGTAAATGGAAGCGATATAGTCATTTAGGCTAACGCATTTGTGTGTTCATGATGGCATACAAAATTTTCCAGGTGTATATTTACCTTGTAATTTTTCATGTTGGTAGTTTTATGAGCACATTAAATCTAATCCAAAACAAATGAAAAGGACGAGTTTAAGAACACACCAGTTGAAATGATGCCAAAAGATATCAACGTGCCAACTGCACCAAACAGCATAATTGTCATGAAGTTGCGGAAAAACTGTTTCTTTTTTACCTGAAACCTGATAGAGTAAAAAAATGGATTAAGATTATCAAAGATCATACATATAAATTTAGGATACAAACAAAAAATGGATTTATAATTAGTCTCTAACTATAACTGAGAGTTATATGTCACTGGAAAAAAGGTCCAGCCATATGATAGGGTAAGCAAGCCTAATCATAAGTATGAGCATCATGATTAGAAGGAAGAAGTGGCTTTCTGTTCACAGGGTGAAAATCACACATACCAACAAATTATGCAAGGCAATCTCAAATGCATCAGATGCGCCATTTACCACCATCTTGCATCATTATTCAGTGACATTCTTGGCAAGAAACAAAATGTATTCAATTGGAAACCTTATAAATAGTAAATTAGATATTGTATCCATAACAGCTATTATGTAATGATAACAACATAGGCTGTAATGCGATACAGAGTCGTAATGGTCCCCGTCAAAAATTTTGGACCATAAAGGGCCGTTATGACCATGCATAACGTCCTAGCACATATAAGTACCCCTTTGGGGTTTGTTTTTCAAATTTCCCTGTTTTCCTTCTCTTTACTAGACATTTTGCTTCTTGAGAGTATTTAAACCCTTTTTTTACTAGATTTGTGCAATTTTGAAAATTAAAACAAAATTTAAGCCATTTTTGAAGAATCACAAATCTGGGGCCGAATTTGGGAAAAACCGAAAAAAAACATGTAATTTTTTTTTTTTTTTTTTTTGTTTTTTCTTACTGCAAATGTATTGTATTCAATATTATATTAACAAAGCAACTAAATCTTGCTAGATTTGTGTTCAATATTGGCCATGTTTGTGTAATTTTCAATCTTTTTGTATTTTTACTGGTTTTTATATAATTTTCCACAATTTTCAATTTTTTTAGTATTTGAAAACTAACTAGAGTATCGATTGTTCAATAACATATATGGAGTTTATATCTACACATGCATGCACTAAATTAGTGTTTTTCATTTCTTTTTCTATCTTTTAGTATTTTTTGGTAATTTTGGGTCATTTTTGGGTTGAATATTGACATTTCCCCCCCCTCTAATTTCTTTAGAAGAATGATGTCAAATGATTAGGGATATGTATCAGCAGAATGAATTCTGTGGATTGCATGAATTTCTGCCCGTCTTGGGGGCATTCAATTGACGCCAAATTGGCTTGACACTATTCACCTAAATTATTATTATTTTCAAAAATTTGAAGGAAAACAGTATCAAATGGTTAGAGATATGCATTAGTGGGATGAGTTCTACTGATTGCATGAATTTCAGACCATTTGTGGGGGCATTCAAGTGTTCTCAAACCAGCCCGATACTATTCATCCAAATTTAATTTTAAAATTTTCTTCAAATTCTTGATGGAAATTATGTCAAATGATTAGGATATGCATTAGTGGGATGAATCCCATGGATTGCATGAATTTCAGCCATCTCAAATCGGCCTGAAACGGATGATGATGCACCTGGTCCTACTCCCGGTGTTGCTCAACATGTGGATATAACCATCCACATAGTTCAGGGCGATGAGCATTGATGGACCAGAGGAAGCCTGGCCTTATGAGTGTACAGATTCATAATACCATCATCGAGGGGAGAAGCATCATGGGGAGGGTTGACACCATTGGCACTAAAGGAGATAGGGTACCCAGTAGGACATCAAACAACTTATGGATATGGATAATGGCTATGGACAATTTAGGAAGGCACCTGAAGCACTTCCTTGTTAGATAGTCCTAGATATGTTTCACATGGAGAAGGATGTGAGGGATATAGATATCCAGACCAAGATCCAAGTTATTCGTCACAGCCGCAGTTATAGACTCAACAGAATGAGCAGTTCCAGTAAGGCTATGGCTATAACTATGGGATCTATCTCTGGCACTAGATATTCTTATTCGAGTTCGACATAGAAGATGCTAAGTGGCAGTGATGATCGTGATCAATCATCCTCAAGTTTCATTGACATAGTTTTTTTCATCTAGTTATTATGGAAATGCAGCACCCATTCCACAGCCAGATAGACTATAGACATGCGGCACACGTTCCACAGCCAGATAGACGACAATGAGGTCAAGCAGCCACACGCAAGACAATTTTCTTTTTGGTAGTGATATAGTGAGCAATGTTTTTGTATTTATATTTGACATTAATCTATCACTTATGAGTTCACTTCATACATCAACATTTCATGAACCTATACTATGGTTTTTTGTGCTAAATAGTTATATAAATATATAATTGTCCTATCATTAGATTCATGCTCATATAATATTTATTTATATTGAATCATTGATATTATATAGTTAGAATATTAAATATAGACTTTTTTAAGTCACTATAAGCCTCTTAGATTAATAATATCATTCGGCAGCCCAAAACAACATTCTTACCAAAGAATGGCCTGTTACACCATAAACATTTCAAACCAAAAAAGAATATATATGTGGAATCCTCTCATTTTTCTGAATTTTTCTAATAATTGTTTTCACATTGTTTTCCTTTTAAAAAAGGTCTGTCACAGTCTAATGGCTGGTCGTGATGCCAGCCATTACTGCTATTGAATACCTTGGAAATAATACTTATTAACATAGTCAATTGATGCCCATTATGGGCATGATGACACTACCTTGCAAGGTGACTGGTTAGTTATGATGCATCAAGGTGCGAAGTGTACCAATGTACCCATCCCGTGCAAGTGGGGGGACATGATTCAGTAATCTCAATCATTGATGCAATGGATCACACCATAAATGGTTGATGCCCCTATAATCTCCGAGATTGGAAGGTCTGATTAGTGTCCTGCAAACTAGACACTTAAGAAGAAAAATATGAGCAATCAGGAGAAAGGCCAAAAGGTAAGTGGCTAGGATTTTCCATTGAGGAAGATTTTCCACTCAAGGGATGTCCAATTCCCTTGAATCGTAAGACCAGTTATCCCATCGGGAGGGAGGTTATGTATTGCCAGATGTCCAATCCCATGGTATTCAGATTCATGATACTGAACATAATCGCTTTGCACGATCATACATGGGCTTGTAGGAAGTGAACTCATATTGGAGGATCAGAAAGGAGGGAGTGGGAACCGAAAAGATTCTTACAATGAAACACCACCGGGAGCCCCCCAATGAACGAAATAGACTTGTCATGTCACTAGCCATCATTGGTTCCCTATCAAAGAAAGGAAGGAAAGGGTTTCATCCTATGCCCTGTTAGTGCTTATTCGATCAGATTGTTCATGTTTCTTCTGGGGCCATGGTCAGATCTAATCAATTGTCCCTAGTTGTCGATGTTCACTGCCTGGTTCCCTTCCCCTTTCAAAGCTTTCAACGGTCTAATTCCAAGACCTTCTGAAAGTCCTGCTTCTTTTGCTTTGCCCAAGTGTAAGAGATTAAAAAATATATGTTTCCTCTGGTCATATTGCGTCAGCTACCATAGGTTGGAGGCTTCTGCCTATAAACCCTAGTAGTAAGAAAGGAAGGAAGCAAGACCTGTCTGGAGGAAACAAGTCTTCTTCTATTGGAAGTGATCAAAAGTTGACTCCACAAAAGAACGATAAGTATAAAGCCGCATGTAGAAAGGATCATAATCTTTGTTACATATAATCATTCCATTAGAATAGAGGGCGAGGAGCAGACAGAAATCTGATCTGCCGATCATTGACGAATGGAAGATAACAGTTACTGACTGGCAGAGGTGAGTGACAGTACCAGATCATGTTGCCCAACTAACAAAAACATTCTCCTTTCTATATATCCTTTGATGATAAGGAGGAGCACCGAAGGTTCCATATAAATTACGTGACCCCTCATTCTTATCTTTGATTAGAAAGATTGAAGAATTCCAATCTATTGATGTAAGTTACTAAGAAGCAAGCGAGCAGAGACAGTAAACAAGACTTCCCATTTTTATGGTAAGGGGAAGGTGAAGCACGAGGCGAATGACTAAACCCTGAGCCGAAAATAATAATAGACAGATTTAGGTGTCGGGCCATGATGAAGATAATAGAAAAGAGTTATATGTGGGGAGAGGTGGAAATGCCAAGTCTTTTCATTTAATACTGACACAAGGTAGTCGACCTCTCCAATATAGGAAGGAGGTAAACTGCTTAGAGCAGGATCTTTGCTTGATAGTGGCGAGTTGGGCATGATTCAAGTATAATGCCACATTCATGCCTATTTACTGCTATGTCCACACCCTCCTATCTATAATTAAGGGCTCAAGATGAGCAGGGTTTCTTCTTCTTCTTCCTTTTCTTTTTCTTTTTTCTTCTTCTTAAAAGATTTCAGTATAAAAGCGATCAATTTTCAATAGTATTCAATCAAGCCTGAAAAGGTCAGCTTCCCAACGGAAGAAAGAACACAACTTTTTTCTTCAACAAATAGAAGAAGAAAGAAGAAAAGGCCTTTCCTTTTGAAGCAAAGACCCGGTATTGCCTGAGGTATAAGTGCCCCTTCCAGCAGATCCCCCTTCCTCATGCTACAGTCCAGTCTGCTTCCCTATGGGATGAGTTCGCACATGGACAACAAACAACTAAACTACTACTTGGACATTCAAGCAGGCTCACTTTGGTTAAGGAAACAGGTGTTAGCAATCTACCTGATTCGATTCTTTTCGCCTATAGTTCTCCAATCCCATCATAATCAATGGTTTGGATCATCTCCTAATGCACCATGACCCTATAATTTTCATACCACCCAAGATAAGTTATATAGCCTTGATATTCCTGATGATGGGATTTGATTAATAAATGTCTATCTTACTAAAAAAAATCCCTTCTTTTTTTTTTTCAGCTGCTAATTCGGGGGCTAAATCTTCACTTTGGTATCCAATATATCCACAAAAGTTAAATATGTCATTCCATAAACCTGAAAAAATTTTGCTTAGTATTTCAAACCAATGAACAAATATCAAACATCTGAATTATATGGGCATTGATCCTATAAAACTACTTTGCATCATATTACAAAAAAGAAAAGAAAGAGTTTTATGAACAAGTGCTGGTTCCAAAACATCTACCTAAAAATCGAAGCAGTCCAATCCATTCTTCATGGGCCACCGTGACAAAATCACACCGACCAGATGATTCAAGCCATACAAACAGCAGGCCGTTTTGCTCTAGCTGTCCCTTTCCCAAGAGATTGATGAGATGGTTCGGATCGTCAAACCAAAGTGATTCTTGAGAGGCATAAGCAATCCCCTGTAGGGTCCACCAGATAAACTGTCTAGGTTGATGATTGCACTTCTTTTAATACTTACCTGGGCCATTCTTTTCAAGCCATTGATTGAACGGTTAGGATCATCCGATATGTTTGATATTTGTTAAATGATCAGTGAGGAGTGCATTGAACCAAATGAACATAGTACCAGATGTACAATAAAAACCAATTTGCATTGTAATACACTACAAACTAGTTGTATAGGATCATCCCTGGTGATTCCATATTTTAAGATACAATCAGCCTTAAAAAACTAGAAATGGGTTACTTATGGATTAGCAGATAAAAAATACTGATAAAATCACATTGATATACACTCAATAAGAAAAAATCTGACATACCCAGCATTGAATATGATAGGTGGAAGAAGATAGATAAAGAAAATATCTTCACTGAAGACTAAAATGCGAGAACTTTTCCCTCCACTAATCAGTAGAATAAAGGCTCCAGTGCACAGACCCTGCGATCAACCCACTGAAAATCAACACTGCTTACAACAATTCATGACCTCTGCTGAGGATACTCCAGCCTGTGCGTTCCAAGCCATTCATCAGGTGGTCCCCACCTGGCCGAAAATCAAGCCACCAGGTTCATCAGGTACCAATTTTCCACATTCAATGTGCAAGAATGGCCCATCTGACAAGCGGACTAAATGTTGGGCTAGTGGGGCCCACCGGCACATGAGCTTACGAGTAGCCTCTGCATTCCTAAGAATTCATTACTAAATGGAAATGCAACACTCACGATCGCTAGTGCCGTGATCGATTCGTTCATCCAGCGGTTCTCCTCGAGTAGATGACCGATCACAATGCAGGCACAGAGAAGCGTCACGAACATGTTAATCGAAACCACGGAAGCATGATCAGATGTCAAAACCATTCCCAGATTCATCAAAACCGAACCCAATTCAAAGGCCATGATTTCCAAGATAGTCTACTTATCACCAATTTCTCAATTAACTTCTCTTTATGAGCTCAAATTCTCCAAATAATCCGAATCAAGACATGAATGCAACTCAATCTTCTCCAATCAACGGATAACGATCAAAGATCAGTTACTTCACTAAACTGAACACGATTCGCCAAAAGTTCGTAGAATCCACAATGCGACCAGATTCTCGCCCTCGACTACTGATCGCCGTATTCAAACGGCGAAAATTAAACAAGAAATGACAGTTTCTCCAGCGATTTTCGGTGAGGGAATGCGATTGAATCAGAAAAATGAGTAAAATGAGATGTTGGAAGATCGGATTGGAAGTAAAGTGGTGTTGAAGTAGAGAGGATGGGAGAGAAGAGAGAATTAGGGTTTTGAAGTTTGACAGAGAGAGGTCTGTGGAGAAGGAAGGAGGTCATTATATATTGGAGAGAGAAGGAAGTTGGAAACGGAAAGGAAGTTAAAAGAGAATACACTGGAGTTGGGTGTGTGTACGGCAGGGAGTAAAGAGAAGAAGAGAGTGGGAGACGCTATGATTGTGTTGGGCATTTAGATACGTCTTCATGTTTTCATAGGACTGCGCCACGTGGGACCTTATATGGTGGTGGCCCACTTCTCATTTTAATAGCAAAAGGTTTCCAATAGAGGATACTTGAATCTTCGCGCTACTTACGTACATGGGTTCCTTGCACTAACGTGGTAGATATTAATTCACGTATATAAAATCCAGACCGTCCATCATGTAGAACTCCCTTTTTTTGGTCTTGATTCCAAAAATTAAGATGATTAAATCTTCAACAAGGCCACTGAAACATTTTCTACATAAAACGTCTAAATTCAAGTGGAATGGTCCACCTGAGTTTTAGAATAATGTAATTTTTGGATAATATTTTCATCTTGATGAGGCACATCAAATGAATGGATTGGATGATATAAAAACATTACAGTGGTTCTATACAAAACTAATGGTGAACGTTTCCATCCCAAATGATTCCTATGGTGTGACCTACCTAAATTTTATAAAATCATGATTTGTTGTTTAAATGGTCAAAATGATTCAATTTACCTGATGGAGGGTTTGGATCTTAAGAAAGTTCCAACTACTTAGGTTCTCTATTTGAGAAAGAGACATAGTACGAGTTACCCAAGCGCGAGACAGCCAGTTTCCGGCAGTTCCTGTAATAAAAAGTTCTGTGGGGCCATCCTCATGAACGCGTGAAATCCACTCGTCCATTAGGTTGGGTAGCTTATGTTGGGATGAGATCCAAAAAGTGAGGAGAATCCAAAGACTCAAGAGGGCCACAGTATAAGAAACATTGGGGATTGAACGCCCACCATTTAAACCTTCTTGGGGCCCACATGAGATTTGTTTCAGGCTGATATTTGTTTTTTTTTTCGTTCGTCCTGGTGTGAATCATCTCGTCAACGGATTAGATGGCATATAAACATCACGTGGAAGCCCAAAAAGGTTTCAATGGTGAGCGTTTCCATCCCTTGTTTCCCGCGGTGGACCCCACTGCAGTACTAGATCCTCATTTTCGGCCGTCCTACTAAAATCAGCAGGGGAAACTGATGGACGGAGTGGATTTCACTCGGACATCGCGATGGGGCCCACATAAGTTTGTGTTACAAGAACCCGAGGTAACTAGTGTTCCCGCCAAAAGGGTCTAAAATCCTATGTGAGACTCGCACGTTAAGTACACACTCTTTCTCGGGTCTACCATGTGTATATGTAAATCCAATCCGTCCATCAGATGTAAAACACGGTTTTAACCGTACATACAAAATATTAGCTTGATAAAAGGTTCCTGTAGGACACCTATCAAACAAATATAGAAATACACCTAAAACCATTAAGTTCATGCTGCGTGGCCCACATAAGTTTTTGATCATGCTGATTTTTCTATTATGATTTCATTGCGGTGAGTTACACCTGATTAACGGGTTTGATGAAAGATACGCACAATGGTTACCTCCACACAGAATAAAACCAGACGGACTGAATACTCTACCAGAGCTGTGCCATACTGTGGGCCCCACCAGTTGCATAGGTAAAATCCATTCCGTCCATCAGGTTCTACTCTCGTTTCTAGGTACTGAAGCAAAAAATCAGCCATATCCATTGTTACCACTGGTGTAGACTATCGAAGTCTTCTATCGGACCGTTTAAATAAGGGTTCTCACCTGATGGACGGAGTGGATTTACGTGTACAAAAAGGCGGGCTCCACAGAGCTGGCATTAGTTCACTTGGACAGTAACTCGATAGATCACTGTATCTTGAGTCCAGAACACATTCCATGGGCGATGATGCAAAAAATCGCACAGATCAGGTTGTCCGATCTACGGTTGATTTGTACTTATTTTTAAAACCATTGATTGGATGGTTACAATTTCCTAACTAAGTGATTCTTTAGACTCATAACCACTCCATGATGGATCTCAACAGATAGACGGATCAAATTAGTAAGTAGACCTATTTTGTGTGAATGATCTTGACCATCCATATCAGGATCTATCGATCAAACGGTTATATTTGTCCAATCAGTGTAGTGTTTGCTTAGTAACCCACTAAATGTGCGCTGGACGTAATGAACGGTCTAGATCAATGGATTATAGAGTCTAAGCGTCCCGATGCAACTAGGTGCACTATAAATTACAGATTTCAGTGGTGCGAATATGATTTGATGATGTGATTATCAGATGTCGGTGGGGATTTATTGGACGGTTAAAAGTGAAAAAGAAAAAAAAATCTAACGGTCCTATTCAACAAACAAGCGTCCGAAGATCAGTAGTCAGGATCGTTCAACCGCTCTTATTAAACGAATGGGACTTAGATACGGTGGCTTCCAACAACCTTAGTCGGTTTAGTTTAAACCAGTGTGCTCCACGTGTATAATATCCACCACAGGGAAATAATAGTGACCGGATATCCACCATTCAAATACTCATAAGGCCTAGTGTACTTTTTATTTAACATCCAATAGGTTAATTATTTCATACAAACCTAGATGAAGGGAAAAAACAAATATGAGCTTGATACAAAACTTTTGTGTCCTAAAAAGTTTTTAATGGTCGATAATCATTCAAAACTGTTTTCTGTAATGTGGTTTACTTGAGATTGGAATGTATCTCACTTTTGAGATTATATCATAAAATGATCTCAAAATAAATGGAGAGCATGGATTAAACAAATAAATCATGGTAGGGCTCATAGAGCACGGACTACCAGCCATTGGCTAGCAGGAGAGGGAGTAGCCAATCCGTTCTTTATCCGAGGGACGCGGACTAGCTACTAACAGGTTAGCGTGGGATACTCGCTAGTGAAGGGACGTCAACAACAAGTTCTGTGAGCTCCACAATGACAATTGTGTTTATCGACACGGCCTATCCATTTGAAAAGATCATTTTTATAACATTATCCAAGGAATCTGGCAGATCAAAAGCTGGAGTGGACTCCATCACAAAAAACAGTAAGAAGAGTGACGCAAGCTCACTGTTGAAACCTTGGCAAGGTCCACTATGGTATTTATTCGAGATTCAATCTTTTCGTGAGTTAAAAAGACATTAAAGAAGGGAAAACATGAATATTAGCTTGATCGAAAACTTTCATGGCCCTTAGAAGTTTTTAACCGCAGAAGTCACTCTCTACCGTTTTCTGTGGTGGGGCCCACTCAAGATTTGGATCTGAACTATTCATTAATTCTTGTCAGAAAATGATCTCTAAAAATGAATGGACGGTGTGGATACAAAACATACATCATGGTGGGACCCACAGGACCTGGTAACCTCACTTCGGTTGCGAGTCTGCCTGCTCAATCTGTCGGTGACCAATCCACGTTCAAATCCGAGTGCATGTGTACGGAATATTAAATAACGGAGGATGGGTTGAGACCCCGGCCTCCTCACGCAAGCCGGTGCGGCTCCCACGGCGGAACGCGGATTGCGTCTTACACCCGGAAGCGGATTGCGTACCGAGTAATTCAGTAGAGTATACTCCGTGGGTCCACCGTGATTTACAAATTTTATCTGCTCCTTCCAACTATTTTAATAGATAATTTGAGGGTTTGAGCCCAAAAAAAAATATATCCAAATCTCAAGTGGACCTCACCATGGGAAGCAGTGTAAATTAAAATTCTGCCGTTGAAAATTTCTTTAGCCATGGAAGGTTTCAATAAAGTTGATATTTGTGTTTTCCCTTCATCCATGTTTGTTTGATCGTATGACTTGGGGCTTGCAAAAGTTTTCAATCAAGTTGATATTTATGTTTTTCCTTTATCCATGTTTGTTTGATCTCATAAACAAGTTAAATGACAAATATATATCATTGTGGGCCCTAGCAAGGTTTCAACTGTGGAAGTCATTATTACCACTGTTTCCAGTGGTGGTCACTTGATATTTGGGCATGCTTCTATTTTGGACACAACCACTAAAATGAGCTGGAATATCGGATAGATGGCGTGGATAGCACACATACATTCATAGTAGGTCTAAATAAGTTTACTGAGTACGATAAGAGCTTACTGAGTAACTCACTGCACAATCCGATTTCCTTACACCCGCCCCTCTCTAGCCCTGAACGGGCAGTCACGTGAGAGGGCCCACCGTGATGTACCTGTACATCCTAGCCATCCATTCCTTTTCTCAGATAATCTTAAGGCATGAGAACAAAAAGAGGTAGATCCAACACTCAAATGGACCACACCACATATAACTCCTGCATTTAATGCTTTGTGCATTTAATGCAACTAAGCTTATTATTTGGTGTGGTCCACGTGAGCGTTAGGCCTGCCTCATTTGTGCATGTGCGGTACCACGTCCCTTGCGGTGGGGTTACCATAGGATCATCTTTATGTATTTATATTGTATCCTATACCTTTGATCTGCTTTTTTAATCATTTGAGAGCGTCATCCCAAAAAAGAATTATATCAAATTATTAGGTGGACCATACCATAATAAAAAACAGTGGACATTGATTGCTCTACCATTAAAAACTTTTTAGGGCACACTTTAATGTTTCTGCGATAATTATTTACCATCAAATCTATTGATAAGCTCAAATAAGCTTGGACGGAGGGGAAAAAGAGTTATCAGCTTGATCCAAAACTCTCGTATCCCATTAATGGTCAATCAACATTGTTTCCTATGGTATGATCCACCTGATAATTGGATATGTTTTATTTTTCAGCTAATGTTATAAAACAATTTAGAAAAATAGTTGGACGACCTGGATACATAATAAATGATTTGAAAAAATGGTTGGATGGCGTAGATACATAATATATACATTAAGGTGGGCCCTATGGTAACCACGCCGTAAGGGTCACATCTTTTACTTAAGCTGGAGTCTCACCTATTTCGCTTTCTAAATAACTTGACTTTTGTACCTTAATTGATGGATTTATGCATTATTTTGTTAAGTTTCGAATTATTTTTAAAATGGCAGCACTGATGCATAAGCTATCTACACAATTAAATTTGTGGAACACATTGTGTATGGTGTATATTTATAATATCACACTGATAAAATAAATTCAAATTGTACAATTGATGGCTACATAGTATAGGAGTAAAAGTGAAAAGTAAGTAATCCAAATTAGCAAGGAAAATTCAAATTTTCTAGGTTAATTTTTTAGGATTTCAACTATTTTATTAGTTGTAAAGATTTTACCAACCTTACATCACCTTGTCACCTTAATAAAATATTGCATGTAAGTTATTTGATCTTGGAGCGAGACTCGCTATTGAAGTGACATCAACAAGTTCTGTGGGACCCACAATGATGTGTGTTATATCGACATCGTCCATCCATATGAGAAGATCATTTTATGGCATTATCCAAAGAATGTGGCAGATCAAAAGTTGGAGTGGCCCCTCCATAGAAAACAGTTAGGAGAGTTACGTTCACCGTTGAAACCTTCCTAAGGTCCACCATGATGTTTATTTGAGATCCAATCTTTTCATAATTTAAAAAAGACATGAAAGAAGGAAAAACACAATTATTAGCTTGATCGAAAACTTTGGTGGCCCTTAAAAGCTTTTAACGGTGGATGTCACTCTCCACTGTTTTCTGTGGTGGGGCCACTCGAGATTTGGATCTGAATCATTCCTCGACTCTTGGCCTAAAATGATCTCTCAAAATGGATGGATGGTGTGGATACAAAACATACATCATGGTGGGATCCACAGGACTTGGTGACGTCACTTCAGTAGCGAGTCTCGCTGCTCAACCTGTCAATAACTAATCCGTGTTCAAATCTGAGGGCATGCGTATTCAGCGGCATACTTTGCCAGAGTATTAAATAATCGAGGCCCACTGTGATGTACTTGTACATCTAAGCCGTCCATTCCTTTTTCTCAGATCATCTCAAGGCATGAGAACAAAAGGAGGCAAATCCAACACTCAAATGGACCATGCACAGATAACTCTTACATTTAATGCTTTGTGCATTTAATGCAACTCAGCTTATTATTTGGTGTGGTCCACTTGAGCGTTTACTCTGCCTCATTTGTGCACGTGCCTTAAAATGATATGAGAAAAGGGATGGACGGTTTGGATGTACAGATACATCATGGTGGGCCTGCCCAAAGAATTGTTGTTCATGGCTAGAGACAATCTGCTTTTTAAATCATTTGAGAGCATCATCCCAAAAAAGAAGTATATCAAATTATTAGGTGGACCATACCATAAAAAACAGTGGTGATTGATTGCTTTACCATTAAAAACTTTTCAGGGTTCACCTTGATCTTTCCATAGTATTTATTTACCATACAATCTGTTGATAAGCTCAGATAAGCCTGGAGGAAGGGGAAAAAGAATTATCAGCTTTATCCAAAACTCTCGTATCCCATTATTGGTCGATCAACACTTTTTCCTTATAGTATGGCCCACCTGATAATTGAATATGTTTTATTTTTCAGCTAATGTTATAAAACGATTTGAAAAAATAGTTCGACGGCGTGGATACATAATAAATGATTTGAAAAAATGGTTGGATGGTGTAGATATATAATATATATGTCATGCCCTAAACTCAGAAACCGGGCTCACAAAATTTTCGATCGCCGAATCTGACACCGACAGCCTCCATAGCACCCACCTCCCAGCACCCACCTCCCAGCACCCATATACCAGGTTCCGATCATGGGATCCTATAAGGAAGATTTTCAACATGAATTTGATTTGTACTAAGCATAACCATAAGCATAACCCACGAAAAATAACCAAGACACCATCAAAAAATTCACTATGATAAAAAATTTTAAGATACAATGCTAATAAATGGAAATACAATGATAATAGTAACAGAAACTCCTGATGCTCGACCGCATGTTCCTGCTCCTACTAAGCTACGACTGCGTCTTTGCGTCACCTGCACGCATCAATCGTGCATAAGCTTATAAAAAGCTTAGAGGGTGGTGAGAGTGTGTGCGCAATATAAGCGTGCTCAGAATGCAATATTAAAGTAATGCGGAATATACTGGTAAGTCCATGAATACCATTAGCCGTACCAAAGCTATGCGCTGTAAGGCATGAATGCTATCGGCCATATCAAAGCCATGCGATGCGAGATGCAACTTAAGTATACCAATCCTCATCCGAATCCACACATCAATGCAACTCATCATTGAAGCATCAAATATCACTACATTTCTCACTCTTGATAATCACCGAAATTTAGTACACTCCAAATGACACTACCTCTTTCCCAGGTGCACAGTCGAAGTGAGCATAAGAAACCTCACTATCCGCCCGGCTAATAGCTTGCCAATACTTATCTGGCACATCGATAGTGGACCCATTTATGAGTTGGTCATACTCAACCTAACAATGCTCCCTACCCCTAAGCGGATAAAGCCACACCCCCTTCCAACCGACCACGATATAGTGAGAGACGCGGCCTTCTGGTATTTGGCCCTCATGCGCTCACGTATCCACTCGGTCTCGACGTTGGAGCATTTTTTAGTCCCGTGAGGTTAAGAAATTTTCACCCAAAGACATTTATGACGCCTCAATGCTAATAACAGTATTTTCAGTGTCCAATCTTGCCATCCACGATATGTCTGTAGAGGATACGACTCTGATGTCACTAGGGCATACAATAATCACAACACACAATGCAAGATGCATGAGTCATACAATCCAGTTATGCATCAATCCTTTACATACCGTGCACTCATGTGAGACAATCTTCACCTATCAGGGAGTCCCATAACAACTTGCCCAATGGCATATGTTATGATCAATCACTCTTTATATCAAACATACATATGATGCGTACGTATGGGCATGAATCATGAAGTTATACTAAGCATGTTATATGGTGATGAACTATCTTCATAACAAAGATAAGCCTAGATGGCCTACACACACAAATTTGGGCCTAACAATGGGCCCTAGGGAGAGTTACAATGCGGACATTTAACCATCATTACTCTTATAATGTGGACGTCAAACCATCATTACTCCCAAGGCATGATCCGCTATAAACATCATTACATACATCATGGTGGAATCACATATCGCAATGGACCTCATATACTTCACATTTAGCCCCATATAAGGGCCTCACATACGTCTCATTGGGCCTTACTCATGGTCCTTATATACATCACATTGGGCCTCAACCCATGGGCTCCAAATGCATCACAATGGGCCTTATACAAGGGTCTAAAATAGTTTTAATAGGCCTCATCATACGGGTCTCATATACATCACATCGGGCCTTATCATGTGGGTTAATATACATCATAATGGGCCTCATTACAAGGGCCAAACTTACATCATAACGGGCCTCATTACTTGGGCCAAATATACATCATAATGGGCCTCATTACTTGGCTAAATATACATCATAATGGTCCTCATTACTTGAGCCAAATATACATCATAATAGTCCTCATTACTTGAGCCAAATATACATCATAATGGGCCTCATTACTTGGGCCAAATATACATCATAATGGTCTCATATACAATACATCGGGCCTCACTCAGGGGCCACATAATCCAGCAAAATAGATGGGTCACATGCACATCATATATCTCAAGGTGCCTACAAGGTGGGCCATAAATACATCACATTAAGGTCCCACCCTACACATTCCAAATGGGTCCTACCAGATGGACAGTTAGGATTAAACACGTACATCATGTGGGGGCCACGTGAATGGACGGTATGAATATACAACACATCACAAGGTGGATTCACACGTGTTCAGAAATCAGATGGGCGCGTGGATAATAAATACATCATAGTGCGCCCCACATAGCATCGCCCAGATCTGGACGGTGTGGATATAGAATCCATACATCAAGGTGGGCCGCCACAGCTGCTGGACAGATGGTCCAGTAGTGTTCCACTCGTTTGAACGGTGTGGATCAACGCATACATTATTGGGTGGCCCACACAACACTGTCCAGATGGACGAGGTGCATAGTACAACACATACATCATGGGATGGGACCCACAGAACTTGCTGATGTCAGATACAATAGCTATCCAGCTGCTAGACTGCTGGGTTGCTGACCCAGGGTCCAACAGATGGACGACACAGTTATAACGCATATATCATGGTAAGGCCCCACCCGGCAGGAGTTTCCACCATCCAGCCTATCTGTACGGTGTGGATATAACATTACATCATGGTGGGATCCACTTCACGGACGGTGTAGATACCACAATACATCATGGTGGGCCACTACACGGACGGTGCAGATACAACACTGCATCATGGTGGGCCACTATACTTGCTGATGTGATGCAGCAGTGGGACCCATAGAGCAGATGAATGGCTTGGATTTAAGGGACCCACAAAACTGTTGATGGTAATACAATAGCTATATAGCTGCTGTAGGTACACTGGCTAATCAACCTCCTACAAAGGTGGGTCCCACGTGGGGTCCACCATAATATGTTATATATATTATAATATATATATATATATATATATATATATATATATTATTTTATTTATTTTTTATATGAAGATCTCCAGTGTCTAGCGTCTAGTGATGAACGGCTGGATAAAATACATACATGCTAGGTGGGCCCCACCCCCACACGTATTGTACGTGTGGGATGGGCCTGACATAAGCCAAGTGGATGGACGGTTATAACTGCTGAATGGGGTCACTGAGCTTGCTCACGTTAATCTAGCAGTTAAATAGCTATTGGACGGTGTGGATTTTCATGAATGGGGTGGGTCCACATGTGTGGGACCCACCATAATATCAAGCTGATATTTATCATTTCCCTTCATTTGGGGTTTGTCCAGGAAGGACGGCCAGGATAAAACACCTGCATCAGGTGGGTCCACACATGTGGACGACATGAATAAAATGCATACTTCATAGTGGGGTCCATCTGGGTGGGCCACACGGCCTCATCATCACCAAAAGAAATGAAAGAGAGAGAGAGAGAGAGAGAGAGAGAGAGAGAGAGAGAGAGAGAGAGAGAGAGGGCATGTGATGGAGGGACCCCGCTACTATGGGCCCTCCTAGAATTATAATGCATATATCAAGATGGGTACCAAATAGGATCCATACCATCAATCTGTAGGCCCCACTTGGTTCATCATAAAATTTGTAATCTAACCCTACAAAACACCCACATATTGACCTTCTTCTTTAGCTCCTTAGAATCTAATCTCCTAATCTCTTTCTTTAATGGAAGATGATGAAGATTGAAGGGTGGAGATGAGATTTTTTTTGGGGTAGGGAGTGGGCCTTGATCTTTACTCTCCTTAGAGCTTTTCTCTCATGGAGGCTTTAGAAATGGTGGAGAGAATGAGAGAGGAGAGGGTGTTGTAAGAGAGATGGGATGAGAGGAATGAATGTTATAAGAAAGGGATGGGTGGAGAGAGAGAGAGAGTTGACTTTGGGGATGGGAGAGAGAAATGGGTAGGGTATGGGTTGGTACTTGACTTGTGATGGGATATGTACTTCATTAATTGATGTGAAGGGTTGTACATATTCTTTTGAGATTCGCAACGTACGGTGTTTCTTCGAAAAATACGCGGGCCCACAACTCCTAACTTGGGTATCGCATCAGCGTGCCAGACGCGGCGTTGGAATCGCAGCGTCGGCGCGGTCGCCAGGATATAAGTTTCGAGTCGAGCTGACTTAGATCTTTGGGACGCGACTTAGGGTCGCGCGCAAACACTAATTACTAGTCGCGAGTTATCAAAATTCGACCAGGAGGACCACGAAAGCCTATGGAACGGTACGGTCCTATGGTAACCACGCCATAAGGGTCGAAACTTTTACTTAGGCCGGGGTCTCACCTAATCCGTTTTCTAAGTAACTTGACTTTTACACCTTAATTGATGGATTTATAGGTTATTTTGTTAAGTATTGAATTATTTTTAAAATAGTGGTGACTCATCTCCTCACGTGGCACTGATGCATAAGCTATCTACACAATTAAATTTGTGAAACACATTATGTATGGATTATATTTATAATATCAAACTGATAAAATAAATTTGAATTGTACAATTGATGGCTACACAGTAAAGGAATAAAAGTGAAAAGTAAGTGATACAAATTAGCAAGGAAAATTCGAACCTTCTATGTAAATTTTGTAGGATTTCAACTTACCTTATTAGTTGTAAAGATTTTACCAACCTTACATTACCTTTTCACCTTAATAAAATATTGCATGCAAATTATTTGATCTTGGAGCTGAAGTATTGGCAAAGCATCGACATCAACAATCACGGGAGCAAGAATTATCAAATAAGCATCGGCATAAGTTAAGATAATCCTAGACGAAGGGGAAAAAGAATTATCAGCTTAATCCAAAATTCTCGTATCCCATTAATGGTCAATCAACATTGTTTCCTATGGTACGGTCCACCTGATAATTGGATATGTTTTATTTTTCATCTGATGTTATAAAACGATTTGGAAAAATGGTTGGACAACGTGGATATATAATATATACATGAAGGTGGGCCCTATGGTAACCACACGGTAAGAGTCGCAAACTTTACTTGAGGTTGGAGTCTCACCGAATCCACTCTCTAAATAACTTGACTTTTGTACCTTAATTCATGGATTTATAGGTTATTTTGTTAAGTTTTGAATTATTTTTAAAATGGTGGTGACTCATCTCCTCATGTGGCACTGATGCATAAGATATCTACACCATTAAATTTGTGGAACACATTGTGTATGGTGTACATTTATAATATCATGCTAATAAAATAAATTCAAATTTTACAATTGATGGCTACACAGTGAAGGAATGAAAGTGAAAAGTAAGCGATTCAAATTAGCGAGAAAATTTGAACCTTCTAGGAAATTTTTATAGGATTGCAAGTACTCTATTAGTTGTAACGATTTTACTAACCTTACATCAAATTATCACCTTAATAAAACATTGCATGCAAGTTATTTGGTCTTGGAGCAAGACTCACTAGTGAAGTGATGTCAACAAGTTCTGTGGGCCCCACAATGATGTGTGTTGTATCGACACCGTCCATCCATCTGAGAAAATTATTTTATGGCATTATCCAAAGAATGTGGCAAATTAAAAGCTGGAGTGGACCCCTCCATAGAAAACAGTTAGGAGAGTGATGATCACCGTGGAAACCTTCCTAAGTTCCACCATGATGTTTATTCCCGATCCAATCTTTTCATAAGTTAAAAAAGACATGAAAGAAGGGAAAGCACAATTATTAGCTTGATCGAAAACTTTGGTAGCCCTTAAAGTTTTTAACGGTGGATGTCACTCTCCACTGTTTTCTGTGGAGGGACCCACTCGAGATTTGGATCTGAATCATACCTTGACTATTGTCCTAAAATGAGCTCTCAAAATGGATGGATGGTGTGGATACAAAACATACATCATGGTGGGACCCACAGGACTTGGTGACGTCACTTCGATAGTGAGTCTCACTGCTTAACCAGTCAGTAACTAATCCGAGTGCAAGCGTATCCAGTTGCATACTTTGCCAGAGTATTAAATAACAGACAACGGATTTGGTGAGACCTCGGCCTCCTCACACAAGCCGGTGTGGCTCTTACGGCGGGATGTGGATTGCGTCTTACACCCGCCCCTCTCTGGCCCCGAGCGGGCAGTACTGTGAGAGGGCCCATCGTGATGTACCTGTGCATCCAAGCCGTCCATTCCTTTTCTCATATCATCTTAAGGCATGAAAACAAAAAGAGGCAGCTCCAACACTTAAATGGACCACGCCACGGATAACTCTAGCATTTAATGCTTTGTGCATTTAACACAACTAAGCTTATTATTTGGTGTGGTCCACTTGAGCATTGGATCTACCTCATTTGTGGACGTGCCTTAAAATGATATGATAAAAGGGATGGATAGTTTGGATGTACAGATACATCATGGTGGGCCCACCTACAGAACTGCTGTTCGTGGCTAGAGATGGCGGGGGTAATGCATCCCTTGCGGCGGGGTTACCGTGGGCTCACCTTTACATACTGTTGAGGAATAAAAGTATGAAGGAAAAAAGGAACAAATGAAGATTAAGGGATGGAGAAAGAGAGATTGAAAGAGGAAAGAAAGTTGTAAGGGGGTTTGCGCGAGACGCAGGCTTTGCGCAGAACTGCACAAGGCATACACTTTGCGCGGGCCAGCGCAAACAAAGTACTTTGCGTGGAACCGCGCAAAGAATGTTGCCTTGATACTACCAAGATGATTGAAGTTTTTTTTTGTCCCACATCGCTAAGGATGGGGGTTTTCGCACGTGTGAGTGCCTATAAATACCCCGTTCCTTCCTTGATTATGGATCGATCGAAGACTACGGAGAGCAAGAAGAGTAAGAAGAGAAGACAAGGCGGAGCAAAGAGACCGAAGGTATGGGCATTGGCCCAGAAGACTTTGCGGAAGGCAGTGCAGGGTTATTACAACCCAGAAGACGTTGCGCAGGATTGCACAGGGCTATTATAGCCCAGAAGGCTTTGCACATTACTAGTGCTGCCAGAAGGCTTTGCGCCGGACCGTGCAAACCATGTGGTTTGCGCAGTTCCACGTAAACAGCGTGCACTGCAGTTTATCATGTTGGAGGGTGGTTATGCTGTTGGAATAGAAGAAATCTCCGAGTTATTTGGCCCGAAGACGATAAAACATGAGTCTCTGAAGTGCATACTCCTCTTAAGTTTGAGAGGATGACTGAGATAGCACCGGAAGGCTGTCGAAATCTTTACTTCTCTAAAGAAGGATTGATTCGATCTACAATTCCTTCTAAGTCCTCGGAGAAGATCAAGATCCAAGCTGAAATGCTATTGAATTTGCTATTTGAACTTAATGCTTTAATTTCTGTACATATATCTACATATATCTAAGTGAATGTATCTTAGAATCAAGGGAGATTAGAGGATGTAAATGAACTTGGAATCAAAAGGATGTGATGATTGTTTTGCACTTTTCCTTTGTTATATTTGAGTAAGATAATCCCCTGAGAATCGAAACGCTTTTGTTTTCTTGTTAAAATAAAATGGCGACTCTGCTGGGGACTTTCTTTTATCTTACTTAAACATTAACCTTTGGAAAAGGTGTGAACACGATCGTCACATTTTGGCGTCCTCCAGGCGCCAAAATGGCGACTCTTAGTGGGAACATCCTCCCCTTCATCTCTAAGACTGCTCACATTGCGGCCCTTTATATACTGACTTTACGTATGTTTCGTTATCGAAGGTACCCGAGTTTGACTGCAAACATACGACTGATGGCTAGCTTTATGAGAAAAGTGAATTTTCGCTTCACTCCCATGGGATTCGTAGTGGAATACATGCCAACTGGCGCCCTACAGCGGAGGATTTTATGTCCCACCGGCAAGGATACAGTGACTCGAATGACGGCGGGAGTCATATCCGTTTCACCTCAGCCACAGGAAAGTGACGGAGACTGGACCATGGTCCTGTCACGTAGGGCAAGAATAAGGAATACGAAGGACTATAAAGCAAACTCATCTTTTCCAAAGATCAGGGGGCCGATAACGCGCAGTACAGTCAGGAAGAACCCCGAGCTTGCTCCTCCTGCGATATACCCTGAGCAGGTAGGCCCACAGTTTACGTCGCGTGATTTCCCAGCATTGGTTGCTCCGAGGAGCAAGTGGACAAAAGAGCAGAAAGGTAAGTCACCGTTAATTAGTTCACCAACTCCCGTGTCAGCTGGGAAAAGCATACCGAGGACTATGTCACCCCGGTTAGTTAGCAACACAGAGAGCACACAAAAATTGAATGAGACGCCAATTTTTCCCTCCTTCCCAAGCCCCGTTGTATCGACATACTCTCATTTTACCCCAGCAACGGCTTCGGTAAACAGTAAAGAGGCCACGGTGCATATGGCTGAGACGAATCGAGAAAACATGCCAACGACGGAAGATCGCGTCAACCAAATGGCCGAAGCACAAAGAGCATTGATGGAGGAGTGCCGGAACCTCAAGGAGGCATTAACTACTTTGGCACATAATGTAGCTCGAATAGCAGCCCCACCAATGATGGGGACAACGAATGGACAAGCAAACCAACAGGAAGGTCCTCGTCCACAAGGGGTTGGATCGCGAGAGTCTATTCCAGTGACGAGAGCCATAACACATGATGACATAAGGCAGGTCGTCGAAGAAACTGTAAGGACAAAAAGTGAACGAAAAAATACTGGCCGCTTCAGATATCGAACACCGTATCCGAGAGAAGTGGAAGACGTTCCGTTTTCAGCCAATTTCAAGCACCCGAATGTAAGACCCGTATCTTGGTCCGTACCTTTCCGTAGACTTCCGCGGTCTTACCGGTCGAATTTCGGCAACCTTCGACCCTTAACCGATATCGACGCGCGACCCTGATTCATATGCCGACAACCCGAGTCGACTCAATCCGAGACCAATACCATAGCGACCGTGACGTTATTGCGGTTCCGATGCCGCGACTCGCGCGCCGAGGCGATACCCTGGTCAAGAGTTGTAGGCCAACGTTCGGTACGAGAAAACGTCGCGCATTGCGAAACCGAAGGGAATCTCTAAGATGTGTCACATCAATTACATCAATCCCATCAATCAATCACCCATCAATCCATCACATGTCAAGTACACATCACTTTCACCCCTTTTCCCAAGCAATCACAAAAGTCTCCCAAAGCCATACCTCTCTTACACAAAAAACCATAAAATTCAAGCTTTTCTTACACCTCCCATACCTCTCTTACACAAAAGGCCACTAAAGTCAAGACCTTCTTACACAACCATCATTCATCCATCCATCCATCTCTCTACAACACTCTCTCTTTCTCATTTTCTCATCTCAATCCCAAGCAACAAAGCTCTATACGTATGGAACTTCTCCAAGCTTCCTAAACTCCAAGTGTGGCCCACCTCTTCACCTCATGATCTCCCCATCTCAACCCTCCATTCCTCATCTTAACCGTTGAAATCCAAGCTAAGGTGCTAAGGAACTCTTAGGAGCAAGAAGATCGGACGGTGAATGCCTCCTTAAGGTAGTTTCTTTCTTGTTTTTATGATGGGCCAAGTGAGACCCACTGATCGATGGTGTGGATCTCACTTGGGACCTTAAGTTGTGGCCGATGGACCACTTGGATCATCATGATCATTCCATGATGGGGCCATTCTCCATGGACCCTATCATGATGTTTATTTCTTTAAGAAAGGTCATCCAGACCGTCCATATCGGTGGGGAATGGATCTCCACCGTTGATTTTTATTTTCGATGGTCCCATGTACAAAGGGATCTGTTTATTGTATAGTTTCTTACAAGGGAGGGCCCATAATGTCGGGGTCCCTCCATCACAAGCGTGTCCCACTCTCCATGTCTCTCTCCCTTCTTATTTCTTTTTATTTTATTTTATTTTATTTTATTTTATCTTATGCAATAGGATTGTGTGGCCCACTTGAATGGATCCCACCTTGAGATTTATTTTGTGCAAGTTTTTATTCAAGTGGGGCCCACCATATACGTTGTACCCACATCACCCATCAGTGGTGGCCCACTTCATCAGGGCTCGCCACATTGTATTTTTTTTTAAGCAACCAAAATCGTCCAGCGTCTGGGACGCTAGACGTTTCAAAAAAAAAAAAAAAAAAAAAAAAAGAGAAAAGGGAAAGAAGAAAAGGAAGCCTTTGGTGGTCCACTTGCTTAGGCCCCACCATGATGTATTTAAACAATCCAAGCCGTCCATCCTCTTACTTACAGCATTTTAGTCGTTGGGTAGAAGTTTGGGGCTAATTGGAAGACCTGGTGGGCCATGGCATCGAAGAACGCATCATTACCATTCAAGAATCCTTTTCTGATTTTTTTTCATTTTTTAACCATAAACAAATTCAAACTTTGGACTCATTTCGACTGTTACGGGCCACTGAACGCAATGGCCGGGGTGGATTACTGTAAAGCGGACCCCACGTATGAAAAACTCCAGAAAAATGGATTTTCAGAAATTAAAAAAAAATAAAAGCAAGAGGCATAGCCTCTGTCTCTGACGCCTGCAGCAGCAGGCAGGCGGCCGTGCAACGGACGGCCGTGTGGCCCCCCACGGCTGCTGCCATGGGCCCCACCATGATGCTTATATCTCATCCGCGCCGTTCATGAGGCGGGTCCCCTCCTCAGGTGGGCCCTCTCCAAATTTCAGCTCGATCTAAAACTCCGGTGGCCCACACCACATGAAACAATGGAATTGAACCTCTACCATTGAAATCTTTTTTTGGGCCCACAGAAGTTTCAGATCAATCTGAAATGTATATTCTCACTTCATACAGGTTTGAGTGACCTTATGAACGAGTTGGATTTCGAATAAATATGGCGGTGGGCCACATATGTGGGACCTACAGGGAGGAATGGATTTCTATATATGGTGGGACCTACCATATATATGGGTTTCTCTCTCACCGTCCGCCTGACGGTGGAGCCCACCATGTTGTTTTGTCCCTGCCGTCCATCTGTTTTGTCGGTGGGGCCCACTGTCCTCTGGTAACGGCTGTTCTGTGGGACCCACCATTATATATATTTATATGTTATATAGTTTATAATGTATATTTTATAATATGAATTTAGTGGTGGGCCCTACATGGGACCCACCTCAGTTCCATTTTAATGATGAAAGAGCTGGTGCAACAGCCCTTAATGTATGAATTGCTGTTGTAGTTATAATGTATGTATATTGCTATGCATATTAGATATGTGGGCCCAAGGTCCGTATGACCTTTTGAATATAATGGATTGCAAACAAAAATTTTAGTGGGCCCTAGGCCATGTGTCCCTATGAATAGTTTGGATGGAAATAAATATTTTGTAAGGCCCATGAGTCGGGACCCCTTTGATATATTTAAAGGCCATGAGATTGAATCGGAACAATGTATTCCAAGGCTCATGAGATTAGGCTCATTTGACAGTTTTGGGGGCCCATGGATTAAGGCCCATTGAGATGTAGTAGGGCTTGTAGGTTGAGGCCCATTTAGAGTACGTATGGGGCCCAATTGGTGTAGCCCATTTATTGCATATGAGACCTATGAGTTTAGGCCCATTTGATGAAATCTAAGGCTCACGGGTTATAACCCATTGCAATGCACATAAGGCCCATTGGTGTGGTCCACTTATGTGGCCCATTTGATGAATAAAAAGGCCCATATGATATGGCCCATTTGATATATACGTAAGGCCCAATGGAATGAACCTAAGGTCCATTACAATGTGTAATCCCAATACCGATTATGTAGCGATGTTTAAGAAGATCGTGCCTGGGAAGCAATGTTGGTTTGACGTCCACATTGCGAGTGTAATGCTGGTTGGATGTCCACATTACGACTCTCCTTAGGGCCCATTGTTAGGCTCGTACTTATTGTGTATAGGTCGTCCACGTCCATCTGCATTGTAAAATAGTTCATTTCATTATAACATGTTTAGTATAGTTTCATGACTCATGATCATACGCATCATATGTATGCTCGATATGAGGATTGACTGATCATAGCATATGCCTTCGGGCAGGTTGTTTATGGGCTCCTGGTTAGGCAGTATTTCCCTAGATAAGCGCACGATATGCGCATGAATTGTTGCATGACTGGATAGCGTGAATCATGCATTTCGCATTTGTGTGACATGGTTATTGTACGCCAAATCGACATCAGGGCCGTAGCCTCCACAGACGCATCGTGGTTGGCAGGATTGGATACCAGAAATCTTGTTCTACATGAGGTGCTATTGATATCCCTGGTTGAAAGTCCCTAAACCCTTATGGTACCACGAGGTTGCTCTAATGTATAGACCAAGTGGGTAGATGAGCGTTGAGTGTCGATTACCAGACGGTTACGTTCTCCACTATGTCGTGGTCGGTTAGAAGGGGGTACGGCCTTACCCGCCCGAGAGTAGGGGGCAATGCTAGGTTAAGTCTGACCAGCTCGAGGAATGGGTCCGCTATCGACGAGTCGCACCTGATGTTGGCAGACGGATAGTGTGGTCTCTTCCACTTACCTTATTGCACGCGATGTGGTGGCAATCTGGTTTAGAGTGTACTAGACCTCGGTAATATCCCATATTTTGAGCTGTATTGATGTGTAGACATAGATGAGGATCTGTATGCTTGAGTTGCATTGCACATCGCATGGCCTTGGGATGGCCGATACCATTCATGTCTTACATCGCATAAGCCTTGGTACGACTCATGATATTATAGATCCATCCGCATATTCCGCTTTACTCCGACATTGCATGTTCATATTACTACATTGCGCACACACTTTCACCACCCTCTAAGCTTTCTGTAAGCTTATGCACGACCGTTGCGTGCAGGTGACGTTGGATCGAGTAGCGCTGAGGCAGGAGCACGTTGCAGATCGTTTTGGAGTTTTGTTCTTTACCATTATATTTCCCTTTATGCTCATTGTACTTGTAAATTTTTTTATCATAGTGGAAATGTAATGGAGTTCTTGGTTGTTGTTTGTGGGTTATGCCTTTGGTTATGCTTATTACGAACCAAACTGACATTGAAAATCCTCCTCGTAGCATCCCAGGATCGGAACCTGGCGAATGGGAGCTAGGAGCTGAGAATGGGGTTCTACGGAGGCTGTCGGCGCCGGATTCGGCGATCGGGTATTTTGTGAGCCCGGTTTTTCGAGTTTGGGGCGTGACACCGGACTTTCAGAAATTTAACGGGGATGGATCACCAGAAGAACACCTGATGCATTTCATTACCAGTATGGGGAATTTCTCCACGGTACCACAATACTGCCTGAGATTGTTCGGGTCATCGCTAACCCACAAAGCGTTCCGGTGGTATTCCAGTCTGGTTCCGGGATCGATACGAATTTGGGAACAAATGCAAGATGCTTTTATGTCAAATTTCTTCTCGTCAGAACGCGATGTTAGCATTACGGAACTGGCCTCTATACGACAGCGAGAAGGAGAGCCAGTAGAAAAGTTCATCGACAGATGGAAGACACTAGGAGCGTCATGCAGACAGTTGTCAGAGGAAATAAAACAGGTAAAAATGTGTTTGAACTTCATGGAGACGGGAATTGCATTTGGACTCACCAGCGCTAATATCCGAACATTTCGTGACTTGGCCACTAAAGCTCACGCATTGAAATTAATGACGCGCAAAATGCCAGCTTTTCATCATGAAATTGTCAAAAGGGCCTCCGGCTAAACAACCATGAATACTGTTAATCGTGATAAGAAGGATAAGGATAATGATAAGAAGGGTTTAAAAGATAGAAGGCCGGGACAAAAGGAGAGATGGAATCAGTCAATGTATAATTACAGTAAAAAAAGGTTCGGAATGCTCGACTCTCACGAAGGGTTCGACTTCGACAAGGAAGACGTGGTTCTTATGATGAAAGAATTACTAAAGGTCGGGATTGCCAAAACCCAAACGCCCAGAAGATATGACAAAAACCACAGAAAGGGATTTTTATCGATATCATCGCCTTGTCGGACACCCGACAGAAAATTGTTATACGCTAAAATGCATCATACAACAATTGATAGAAAAAGGTGAAATAATAACCGGTGGAGGAAAGAGAAAGACTACAAGAGCAACAGTAAACATGTTCACGGCCCAAGAAAAGACTCGAGAGAGGGGAAAGAAAGAAAGTCAGAAGTCGGCAAAGAATATGGCAATGCTTACGTTACGCTCGGGGAAGAAGATAATAAGTCCTGCAAAGCAGAAAGCGGGGGTCACAAGGAAAGAAATGATCCGAGAATAGAATAACGACACTAAGGAAGAAGACGGGGGCGAAACGGTGAAAGTGGCTTACGATGTAATGAGCCATTTGAAAGGGATACCAACACGTTTAAGCATCTATGACGCGCTTAAATTATCAGAAGAGTTTCGACAGAGTTTAATACAGGCGTTATCTAATCGCAATGCCAGGGAAATTCTCCTAACAGAAATGAAGCAAGGAATACATAGTGAATAAGCAGATTGTCTGCCAGTCATTTCATTCTCTGATGATGACTTGATTAGCGAAACAGATCATAACAGGCCCCTTATGATAGAGGGTTATGTTTGCGGGACAAAGGTAAAAAGGGTCATGATAGACAATGGGTCTACAGTAAACCTCTTACCGCTTTTAATGGTAGGCAAATTGGGCTATCGCCGTTCTGATCTGCGCCCTAGTGGAATGATGATACAGGGCTTCAATCAAGATGGGCAGCGTGCGCTGGGTAAAATCACGGTGACACTAGAAGTGGGAGAATTAAGTACTGACGTCGTATGTCATGTCATAAATGCCGTAGCGACATACAATCTCCTTTTGGGAAGACCATGGATACATCAATATGGTATCATACCTTCTACTTTGCATCAATGCTTTAAGTATTGCAAGGATGGGGTACAATATAAAGTGATAGCTGATGCAAAGCCATATACAGAAGCCGAGTCTTTCTTTGCAAATGCTAGTTATTACAAAGGGTTCTCCGAGGAAACGAGGCATGGTAATAAGAGCAAAGTCTCGAAAAACACTCATAGACAAGGCTCGAGAAGAAAGAGGAGAATCTTCAGGGATGGTGAAAGTAAGAAAGAAGTTCTATTTTGTACCAAAGCACTTGAGACAACCTGGGCAGCTACCATTAACATTATTGTCACCAGAGCAGTTGAGAATTCAGCAATCTAATTATACGATGCCACTACCTAATGCTGAAAGGTGTAGGCCATTTTTAGCTGCTCCAGGGAGGTTTCAAGTTAAGGCCAATACCAAACATCTCGAGCCGATAGAGTTCAAAACCGCAGTCAAAACAAAAGCAAGAAAGGAAAGCGCGAACAATGCATACCGCGGCAAGCTGACATCGTAGAATCTGGAGAGGTACAGTTCAGCTAGCAAGCAGATCATGAGAAACATGAGTTTTGATTGTAACAAACTCACTGGACTAAATCATGGCAAGGGAATTCAAATCCCTCTTGGGGTTGAACCGGAAAAACGAAAAAAATTTCAAGGGTTAGGAGAAGAGGCGTCAGTAAATATGATTATGGTTACACAAACACTAGAAGAAAATCCCAAAACGGTCAAGTATCCTGAGACAGCTCCGAAACAGATGGAGGACGGGGGGCAGCCGACGATAGACAGCCTGTGAGAAATAAACTTGGGTATAGAAGAAGAACCTCGGAATACATTTATTAGTAACAGCCTCTCTGAGCAAGAGTCCGGTAAGTACCTTTAACTACTCCAAGAAAATAAAGATGTGTTTGTTTGGACGTACGCGGAAATGCCAGGTTTAGAACCTGCCGTAGCAATACATCAATTAAATATCTCTAAAGAGAAAAAACCAGTTAAACAAGCACAAAGGCAGTTTCACCCAGACCTAATACCGTTAATTGAAGAGGAAGTTAGCAAGTTGATCAAGGTCGGTTTCATTTAAGAAATCAAGTATCCCAAGTGGATATCAAACATTGTCCCTGTGAAGAAGAAAAATGGACAAATCAGAGTGTGCATTGATTTCAGGGATTTGAATGAGGCCTGTCCGAAGGATGATTTTTCTCTTCCAATAACAGAGTTATTGATCGATAGTACAACTCAATATGCTGTCATGTCATTTATAGATGGCTATGCCAGATACAACCAGATTAGAATGGCACCCAAAGATGAAGAAGCAACAGCATTCAGAACGCCGCTGGGAATTTATTGCTATAAGGTCATGCCGTTCGGCCTCAAAAATGCTGGGGCGACGTACCAAAGAGCAATGAAAAATATATTTCAAGACATGATGCATAAACATGTCGAGTGCTACGTCGACGACTTGGTGGTTAGATCAGGAGATCATCAGGAGCATCGTAAATATTTAGAATTGGTCTTCTGTCGATTACGAAGGAAACAATTAAAGATGAATCCGGCCAAGTGTGCGTTTGGGGTATCTTCAGGAAAATTCCTTGGTTTTATCGTACGGCACAGAGGTATCGAAATCAATCCAGAGAAAATCAAAGCCATTCAGAATATGCCGCCACCGACGACCTTGAAGGAATTGAAAAGTTTGTAAGGAAAACTGGCATACATTCGTCGTTTTATTTCAAATCTAGCAGGGAGGTGCCAGCCATTTTCACATTTAATGAAAAAGGACGTTGACTTCGTATGGGATCAAGCTTGTCAGAATGCATTCGACTCGATAAAAAGGCTATTGAAGCAACCGCCAGTGTTAGCAGCACCGATAAAAGGGAAACCACTTATTTTATACATATCAGCGGCCGAAAATTCCTTAGGTGCTTTGTTAGCTCAAGTAAATGAAACTGGGAAGGAAGCCGCCCTTTATTACTTAAGCCGAACATTGATGGGAGCTGAATGCAATTATTCTCCGATCGAGAAAGAGTATTTAGCGTTGATATTTTCTGTCCAAAAGTTGAGGCATTACTGTCTCTCTCATGACATAACTCTAATCTCAAGAGCAGACCCGATCAAATTTTTAATGACGAGGCCAATGTTGTCAGGGAGGTTGGCTAAATGGATGTTGTTACTTTCAGAATACACCATTACTTATAAACCGGCTAAAGCGATAAAAGGACAGGCAGTGGCAGACTTCCTTGCAGCGCATCCCGCGACAGATTGCGAAGCCATTACTGATGATTTTTCAGATGAGCACGTTATGCTAGCTGAAGAACAAAGCCCATGGCAGATGTACTTCGATGGTGCTGCGTGGGCATCAGGAGTGGGGGCAGGGGTGATATTCATTACTCCTCAAGGTGACTTATTACCATATTCCTTCACAATCGGTACCGCATGCACAAACAATGAGGCTGAATACAAGGCCCTCATCATTGGGATGGAAATAGCTCAGCAGATGAAAATAAAAAGGCTGCACATCTTCGGAGACTCCAAATTAATTATAAATCAATTGACAACTGAGTTCGAAGTAAGGAAGCAAGAACTCTTGCCCTATTATTAGAAAGCCCGGCAATTATTAGAATGGTTCTGCCATGTATAAATTAAGCATATACTGCGATCTTAGAATGCAAAAGCAGACGCTTTGGCTAGCCTAGCAGCTGCCCTGTCATGTCCTAACAGGAGTCCTCTTCAAGTAACTATAGAAGAAAGAAGATTCTTGCCATCTCTAGAGATCATAGAAGAAACAGTTGAAACACTTCCTATCTCATGCCTAGAGGTAACGACAGATGATTGGCGTCAACCTGTTATTGATTATCTTAAATTCGATATCCTGTCAGAGGATCAGGCAACGAAGCAACAAATCAAACAGCGGTCGGTCAGATTCATCATATGCGGCGAAGTATTATATAGAAAATCTTACAATGGAATGTTGTTACGCTATTTAGACAAGCAAGAAGCCAGGCAAGTATTGCAGGAGGCACACTCTAGTGAATGTGGAGCACATCGGGCAGGCCAAAATTTATTCCACAGAATACATCGGATGGGTTATTATTGGCCCACCATGTTCAAAGATGCTATAGATTATGCAAAGTGGTGCCACGAATGTCAGATTCACGGAGACATTATACATGTTCCCCCAGAAGACTTGCACCAATCTGCTACCTCTTGGCCTTTCTTCGCCTGGGGACTCGATGTAATTGGTCCTATAAACCCGCCTTCGTCCAGAGGAAAGAAATATATTCTGGCGGCAACGGATTATTTCTCCAAATGGACTGAAGTAGTCGCTTTACGTAACGTTAAAGAAAAGGACGTGGTTAATTTCATCCGGCACGCCATAATTTACCGTCACGGTATTCCGCAGAAGATTGTTACTGATAATGGCACTCCTTCAAAAATAGAGGCATGAAAAAACTGTGCCAGAAATTTGGCATTCGTCACTCATTCTCTACACCTTATTATCCTCCGGCCAATGGGTTAGCGGAGGCATTTAATAAAATAATCATCAAGATACTGAAGAAGACGGTTACTGGCAATAGGAGGGATTGGGATGAAAAGTTGCAAGAAGCATAATGGGCATACAGGACAACTTAACGCTCAGCAACAGGGGCAACACCATATTCCTTAATCTATGGCGTGGAGGCAGTTATCTCAATCGAAATACAAGTAACATCACTCAGAGTAGCGGTACATCAGTCCATAACAGATGATGAAAATGCTAAAATAAGGCTGAAAGAGTTGGACCTGCTTGATGAGGGACGTCTGGCCGCTCAACAGCGACTGCAATCATATCAAGCTAGGATATCGGCTGCCTTCGATAAACAAGTTAAACACCGCTCTTTCAAAAAAGGCGATATGGTGTTAATGTTGAAGAGACCTATAGTGATCACTCGTCGAACAGGGGGCAAATTTGAGCCTAAATGGGACAGGCCGTATGTCGTGAATGAAGTTTATTCCAATGGAGCATATAGAATCACCGATCAAGATGGAAAAGGTATTAGCATACTGATCAATGCTCGCTTCATCAAAAGATATTACCCTTAAAAGAAGCAACAGATTTTGATCTAGAATATTATCGACATAATGATTCTAAATTAAAAGGGGGCAAGAAGGAATGGAATCATGTATACATGTTAAGGGAATCTATAAAGAAGAAATTCACGAGTATATCAACTATATTTAGCAAGTATTTTGAATGAAAGCGATCATCGTCATCACCAAATGAGTCCTGCGAGTGACAAATGAGTCCTACAAGTGGCAAAGTTTGGTATCATCAAAGTTTGGCGGGTATCATCATAAGAATCTTCTTGAAGATATCAATTTCAGTCAGACATACTTGTTACCTTGGCGGTATCATCAAAGTTTGGCAGGTATCATCATAAGAATCTTCTTGAAGATATCGATTTCAGTCAGACATACTTGTTACCTTGGCGGTAACAATGATCGCAATTATTATTGGCCTGGCACAAGGCATGATAGAGAAGGCACCCTAGCCAAGCTAAATCCTCAAAGGGTCAAAATCCTAAAAGGGCAGAAATCCTAAAAAAATTCATTATGCTCTAAAAGAAGGGCTAAAAGCTCTAAAAGGATCAGGCCCCGAGAGGATCAAGACTCTAAAAGGACCAAGCTCTAAAAAGCCGGCTAACTACATGTAAGTCCTACCATTTTCGTCATTCGGGCAAGCGGACGAGAAGTCAATGGCCCTAAAAAGCCCGTGAAGGCTATTGTACCCACCCATGTGGGCAGTTGATGAAGCCTATGACTAATATGCCTAAAAGGCTAAAAAGTAAATGGTTAGTCACGCGTAACTCTCATGTCGTCTGTATAGTTGTCTGGCAGCGTCACGGGGAATGGAGGAAAATGCCCTCCCGTGAATGGGTTCGCTCTTGCAGATGAAGAAAATAAGGGCCGCAGTGTGAGCACTATGTCAACCATGCATAAGACCCTCCAGATTTATGGTTCGATTTCAGTACTAACTCATGAGGAAGGGCTTAAACCTACTCATCGATGGACTGTCAACCATGGATTTGGTACCCCAAAGGTAGCCTTGCGAGCTCTATGAACTCTGGAGAGTTACCGTGGCCAACCCTGTGCGTAAAACCAACCGAGTTCATCACCCCAGTAGCTTCACTGGGCCCCTCTGATGGATCGCAGTTTGTGAACTCCTTAGGCAGTGAGAAGTCCAGTGAACTCATAAGAGTTACAGAGACCATCACGTGAGACCCGACTCTTGCGTGAGTCTAAGTTGCTCCAACTACTCATGAGCTTCAACTGTGTGTGACTGACTAAATTGAAATATAGTACCGCCAACTTAAATACCCACATAGTAAATCTCATACTAACATGCATAAAAGGTTAAAATTTGCCATCATAAATATAATCGCAACGATACGCGGTATAATAATATGAATGAGTGAATATGATTACGATAATATGAGATATGATAATACTTTTTTAAAAAAAAAAGAGGGAAGAAAATATCTCAAAATGTTGTCATAGATATATCTCTTGGAAGTTAAATGAGTTACTTGTTCAAAAAAAAAATAAACATGTGAATAAAAATATATGTTTAAAGTTCCTCTGTCATTCCTAATGCCTCCATGTGTCTGCGCAAATCTCCTTTTAGTTGTGTTCAAGCTGCATCATGCTTTGATCTTTCTTCGAGGATAATTTTTGCATGATCAGGAAGGGCGGCCAGCTTACTCTCCAGAGATGTGATCATTTCTCTACTGTGTAGTAGCACGGACTTTTCTGCATTAACGGACTGAACATTAGTTCGCATCTTTTCCTCAATATCCTGGATGGATTATTCCTTCTCGCGATTCTTCAACTTTAGCTGAGAGATCTCTTCTTTCAGAACAGTAATGCGATCTTGAATAACCACTCTTATATCAGTATAAATCTTTAATTGATCGTGAAGAATTGAGTACTCTTGCTCAAGCTTAGAAATGGAAGAAGTAATCAAGGAAGCTTGTTCTTGTGATGAAGTTAATTGTTGACCATACTCCAAGACTTCGGGTGGGATTGTAACATTTTCCGCTGACGCTAAAGAAATTACTGAGTCGCGGAATTTGAGAAGCGAATCTTGAAAAGAGGATATATCAATTCTGGCCATCCTTGCAGAACTCTCCAAGATTTCAATAGTAAGATCCAACTCAGACCATTGTTCAGGATCTTTAAAGATATGGACTATTGCTGACAAAGAATTCCTCATGAAGAGCATTTTGTGAGTAGGGATCTTTGCGAAAGATGAGAACTCAGATGTAGTGGCTACTGAATCAGAACTGGCTGCTCCACTACGAGGAGGGGTCCCTGTACCACAGAAAAAAAAAGTATAAAGAGATATCACTAGAAAGTTACGTGTTGTTGTGAACAAAATAATCTAATAAGTGTACATCTACCTGTACCTGTCATCAAGATACGATTAGCAGAAAGAGAGGCTTCATGAATTACAGGAGGACTAGTCCCCACCATATCTGCAATTGAAGGCGCTCTGGCCTCTGTACTCAAGTCCCTGGTAGTCGGAGTTGGTAGGTCTGTAGGTTCAGTTGGAAACACGATCTCATGAGCCACCGTTTTAGGTGCAGCTAATGGACTTAGGGGGATTCTCGGTGAGATCGCTGATGCGGTCGTAGGAGGATTCGAAGGGAAAATCTCACCTATCTCTATATTAGCAACATGAGCACCTAAGAAGGGAGAAACACAATAATGATAAATAAATAGTTGATATTAAGAAAACAAATAAAGGGATATGTGAAAGATAAAGTCCATTTACCTGGTGAGTATCCATATTCGCCATAATCTAAAAGTTCCTCTTCTTCTTCTACAGCTACAGGAGATTTGGCAGGAATTCTAGCATTAGGAAGAGCTTCAGAGATTGCAAGGTGCGCCGTTGCGGTATCTTCTGCAATTGTTGTCTCTTCTCCATCAATATCAACTTCCCCTTCCTCAAGATCATCATCTGTATCGTTACTACTTTCATCATTTTCATCATCATCATGTTGAGAAGCAGTATTCTCTGATGATGAGGCTAAGCTTTCGTCCTCCAGAAGTTCCTCGTCAATTTCTCCAATAGCAATTTGCTTTCCTTTTGAGGAAGCAGCTTAATCGATTTTTGGCACGGGATCTTCGATCAAAGGAGAGAGGCACTTGTCCAGTCTCTATGGGAGAGACGTGTGGAGAAGGTGAAGCTTGCAAACGGGCTCTTGATTTAGTCATCAGAGATGATGGACTAGGACGAGTGGGAAGCACCGGAGCATCATGAATTGGTTCGTCTTGAACCATTACAGTTTCTGCTGGAGGAGGAGAAGATGTACTTACAATGTTATCTGCAGCCCGATGCATGGAATCACGAGGAGCTTGTTCAAATTCTCTTAAGACCTCGTGAGCGAACCATCCATCTAAAGTATTAATGGGTTTTATCTCACGGATGGGTTCTTCTAGCGGTATTTTTCTACAAATTTCTCCGCTATGTGATGCATGACTCTTCTCTGGGATAAAGCCAATCCCACTCTCTAACTTGCCTTTCAATCTAGGTGGATGAAGAAAGATGGGAGAGTCCACCGGGAGACATTTGGTAACTAGATATGATTGATGATCCCACCATCGCATCCAGCTGTATGAAGTTCGAACTATGCGCTCGCAACTAGGAATTATGAAGGACGAATCGACACAGAAATTCAAAGTTGCTTCCATATCATGGCCCAGTTGAGAGGACCTGTGCCGTAACAACGCATCTTTCGGGTGACCAGTCCGTAATCTTTTGGTATGGTCTGATCGTAACCAAATTGGCGAGCAAAACGGCTAGGGTAATAGGGTTCTCGCCAGAATTCCGTCCCCTCTCGGAAAGGTAGGCTGCAAGAACGAAGAGAAAGAAAGAACATCCTTTCTGCTGAAGTGAGTATTCTTCGATCTACCATATCTGTGTCCTCAATATAGCAATGAAGGCGGAATTGGAAAAAATCTATCTGGTCATTGTCTCGAATCTTATTAGCTACCCAATCATATGCCCTCTTGGCCATGGTTCTTTGCTGAAAGAACCAAAGTGGGAGATGTGCCGGATGAACGTATCCTTTTTCAGGCGCTTCGAAAGTCCAGGGAAAGTAGACTCCTAGCCAGCCTGTAATATAATGCCAAGAAGTGTATGCCGATGAAGTTCCAAGAGTATGATCCTTTATATGGGAGGCTATCTCCCCAAGAGCCCTATAAATGGAACATAATACTGGAGGAGCAAGAGAATATCTGTGGCCCTCTGCCAAGGCACCAGTTACGACAAAAACTGTAGGGCGAACAACGTCTGCCCATTTGGAGCTAGGGAGTACAACAATGCTTATCCAATAAGCCAAGAAAGCCGCAAGCTCTCCGAATGAACTATACTCTGGTCTTACCTTCATTGCATCACGGAGCCGTGTTAACTCTTTAGAACGGCAATCGCGAAATCTACAAAAAGGAGAACCCGTATATGTTGAAATTGCTAAGAAGGGGAAAGAAAGGGGAGGAGAGTTGAGTCATGGATTCATAAATACCTGAGGGATCTGGAGAAGTGCGCAAGCCATTGTAAAGGGGAGATCTTGTGAATATTGGAGAATTTTTTCATTTCCTTGAATAGTTCAATAGTAGTTTCAGATATGGAAGGCTTGCGATCAGGAGAAGAAACGAAGGCAAGCTCTCTATTGGAGGGGGTGAATTCATCATAGAATTTGCCTGTGATGAGAAGGCTGGCGATACGATGGAGGTCCTAGAGTGTTACACTCATTTCACCATATGGAAGGTGGAAAGAGTTGGTAGTTGGTGACCAATATTCGATGAAACCTTTTAACACGTTGGGTTCCTTGAAGAAGTATTTGGACATGACTTCTATAGCGTCATAAAGACCAACTTTGGCTAGTGTAGTCGCGTGCTTCAGCAAAATTGCCTCTGCCCAGTCAAAATAATAACGTCGAGCAGTTAATAGACCTTTAGTGCGGAAGTCTTCTGATCCCCAAAGTTGAACGCGATCCTGGAAGCGTTGACGGATGGTCTCATAAAAATGAGAAGGAAAAAGGTCATGAGGACTATGAAAAGGCGCAAGGAAAATCATGGGGTAGATATTTCCAATTTGTTGTCATGGCTTTTCTGTCCATATTATCCCTTCAAGGATGCGCGGTTCTCTCGTTGCTCATGACTTGGTGTACATCAACCTCTTACCTTGAACGTGGTCTTTTGGTTCACAGTCGAGCATAGATTGATGGCGGTAGACGTTGATGGGTATTATAGTCATGCCTTTCGAGTGAGGGTTATCAAACTTCATGATACCCTCGATGACTCGCACCGAGTCCCATGAGTTCTGGAGTCTCTTCTTCTTGTGCTCAGCAATTTTCTCTTCGAACTCTTTTGCCTTGTTTCAGCGAGCCTTCTTCGAGTGAGAAGGAGGAGGAGTATCTTCTCGGAGAGGTGGCTTCTGACTATCGGTATGGATGTGGGCAGTGGTTTTCAACCATTCATCCCAATCATAGTCTCTACCATGCTTGGGAGGGCATTTAAGGCTCCCCAGCACTATTGCACGGTGGATAGGGGATGGTAAAGATTCGATACGATCAGTAAAGTTGAAAGTGGGCAGGACGGGCTCTTTGAAGAATGAAGGAGTCTTGGGAGTAGTTTTTGTCCATTTAACAGGAGGTTGATCAGAAGAAGGGGAAGGGCGAAAGGCAGATGAATCAGGTAAGTCAGGATGAGAGGGTTGTGCAGTAGGAGAAGTGACGAGGCGAAAGGTTCGCTTAGTGCGAGCCATTGAGAGAGTTGCTAAGTCAGAAGGGTTAGAAAAGGGATGAAAAATCGGTAAGTGCCAGGAAGAGCACTTTGCGCAGAACCGAGCAAAGTATATGCTTTGCGCAAACAGGGAAAGATTTGGAGAATTTTTTTCGCAGCCACAAGGGTCGCGCGGTACCGCGCAACGAATATGCATTGCGCAGAGAGAAGTGTCTTCGGTGAAAATTCGTAGCAGCAGTAGGGAGTTCGGAGCAAATGGAGTGTTTGGGCTATTTATAGAGTTATTGGCTGAGTACGGTACACGGGCTGATTCAAAAGGAAGGAGAATATGATTGATCCTTTCCTTTATTTTTGAGGAAAACAAAGGACGGATCAAGGGGGCATTTGTTGAGGAATAAAAATATGAAGGAAAAAAGGAACAAATGAAGATTAATGGATGGAGAAAGAGAGATTGAAAGAGGAAAGAAAGTTGTAAGGGGGTTTGCGTGAGACGCAGGCTTTGTGCAGAACCGCGCAAGGCATACACTTTTAGCGGGCCAGCGCAAACAAAGTACTTTGCGCTGAACCACGCAAAAAATGTTCACTGATACTACCAAGATGATTGAAGTTTGTTTTTGTCCCACATCGCTAAGGATGGGGGTTTTCGCACGTGTGAGTGCCTATAAATACCCCGTTCCTTCCTTAATTATGGATCGATCGAAGACTACGGAGAGCAAGAAGAGTAAGAAGAAAAGACAAGGTGGAGCAAAGAGACTGAAGGTATGGGCATTGGCCTAGAAGACTTTGCGGAAGGCAGTGCAGGGTTATTACAACCTAGAAGACGTTGCGCAGGATTGCGCAGGGCTATTACAGCCCAGAAGGCTTTGCGCATTACTAGTGCTACCAGAAGGCTTTGCGCCAGACCGTGCAAACCATGTGGTTTGCGCAGTTCCGCGCAAACAGCGTGCTCTGCAGTTTATCATGTTTGAGGATGGTTATGCTGTTGGAATAGAAGAAATCTCCGAGTTATTTGGTCCGAAGACAATAAAACATGAGTCTCTGAAGTGCATACTCCTCTTAAGTTTGAGAGGATGACTGATATAGCACCGGAAGGCTGTTGAAATCTTTACTTCTCTAAAGAAGGATTGATTCGATCTACAATTCCTTCTAAGTCCTCGGAGAAGATCAAGATCCAAGCTGAAATGCTATTGAATTTGCTATTTGAACTTAATGCTTTAATTTCTGTACATATATCTATATATATCTAAGCGAATGTATCTTAAAATCAAGGGAGATTAGAGGATGTAAATGAACTTGGAATCAAAAGGATGTGATGATTGTTTTGCACTTTTTCTTTGTTATATTTAAGTAAGATAATCCCCTGAGAATCGAAACGCTTTTGTTTTCTTGTTAAAACACATACTTATAATGTATCCAGGCCTTCGATCTGCTTTTTAAATCACTTGAGTGCATCATCCCAAAAAAGAAGTACATCAAATTATTAGGTGGACCATACCATAAAGAACAGTGGTGATTGATTGCTCTACCATTAAAAACTTTTTAGGGTGCACCTTAATGTTTCCGTAGTATTTATTTACCATACAATCTGTTAATAGGCTCAGATAAGCCTAGACAAAGGGGAAAAAGAATTATCACCTTTATCCCAAACTCTCGTATCACATTAATGGTCAATCAACATTGTTTCCTATGGTATGGCCCACTTGATAATTGGATTTGTTTTATTTTTTGGCTAAAGTTATAAAATGATATAGAAAAATGGTTGGACAGCGTGGATACATAATAAATGATTTGGAAAATGGTTGGACATTGGATACATAATATATACATTAAGGTGGGCCCTATGGTAACCATGCCGTAAGGGTCGCAACTTTTACTTAAAGCCGAAGTCTCACCTAATCCACCTTCTAAATAACTTGACTTTTGTACCTTAATTGATAGATTTATACGTTATTCTGTTATGTTTTGAATTATTTTTAAAGTGGTGGTGACTCATCTCCTCATGTGGCACTGATGCATAAGCTATGTATACAATTAAATTTGTGGAACACATTGTGTGTGGTGTATATTTAATATCATACTGATAAAATCGAATTGTACAATTGATGGCTACACGGTGAAGGAATAAAAGTGAAAAGTTGCTATCCAAATTAGCAAGGAAAATTCGAACCTTCTAGGAAAATTTTATTGGATTTCAACTACCCTATTAGTTGTAAGGATTTTACCAACCTTACATGACATTGTCATCTTAATAAAACGTTGCATGCAAGTTATTTAATCTTGGAGTGAGATTCATTAGTGAAGTGAAATCAACAAATTCTGTGAGCCCCACAATGATGTGTGATGTATCGACACCATTTATCTATCTGAGAAGATCATTTTATGGCATTATCCAAAGAATGTGGCAGATCAAAAGCTGGAGTGGACCCCACCATAGAAAAGAGTAAGGATAGTGACACTTATTGTTGAAACCTTCCTAAGGTCTATCATGATGTTTATTTGAGATCCAATCTTTTCCTAAGTTTAAAAAAAAAACATGAAAGAAGGGAAAACGCAATTATTAGCTTGATTAAAAACTTTAGCGGCCCTTAGAAGTTTTTTACAGTGGACGTCACTCTCCACCATTTTTTGTCTTGGGGCCCACTCGAGATTTGGATACAAATCATTCCTTGACTCTTGTCCTAAAATGATCTCTCAAAATAGATGGACGGTGTGGATATAAAACATACATCATGGTGGGACCCACATGACTTGGTGACGTCACTTCGATAGCGAGTCTCGCTGCTCAACCTGTCAGTAACTAATCCGCGTTCAAATCCGAGTGCATGCGTATCCAGCGGTGTATTTTGTCGGAGTACTAAGTAACCGAGAGCGGATTCGGTGAGACCTCGGCCTCCTCATGCAAGCTGGTGCAGCTCTTGCAGCGGGACGCAGATTGTGTCTTACACCCTCCTCTCTTTAGCTCGGAACGGGCAGTTCTGTGAGAGGGCCCGTTGTGATGTACCTGTACATCCAAGCCGTCCATTCCTTTTCTCAGATCATAGTAAGGCATGAAAACAAAAAGAGGCAGATCCAACACTCAGATGGACCACGCCACAGGTAACTCTTGCATGTATTGCTTTGTGCATTTAATGCAACTAAGCTTATTATTTGGTGTGGGCCACTTGAGCATTGGATTTGCCTCATTTAAGCATGTGCCTTAAAATGATATGAGAAAAGGGATGGACGGTTTGGATGTATACATCACAGTGGGCTCGCCCACAGAACTGCTGTTCGTGGTAGAGACGGCGGGGGTAGCGTGTCCCTTGCGGCGGGGTTACCGTGGGCTCACCTTTACATATTTATAATGCATCCAGGCCTTCGATCTACTTTTTAAATCATTTGAGAGCATCATCCCAAAAAAGAAGTATAAAAAATTATTAGGTGGACCATACTATAAAAAATAATGGTGATTGATTGCTTTACCATTAAAAACTTTTTAGGGCGCACCTTAATGTTTCCGTAGTAATTATTTACCATACAATTTGTTGATAGGCTCAGATAAGCTTGAACGAAGGGGAAAAAGAATTATCAGCTTGATCCAAAACTATTGTATCCCATTAATGGTCAATCAACACTGTTTCCTATGGTATGGTCCACCTGATAATTGGATATGTTTTATTTTTTAGTTAATGTTATAAAATGATTTGGAAAAATGGTTCGACGGCGTGGATACATAATAAATGATTTGGAAAAATTGTTGGACGGTGTGGATACATAATATATACATTAAGGTGGCCCTATGGTAACCACGCCGTAAAGGTCACAAGTTTTACTTAGACCGGAGTCTCACCTAATCCGCTTTTTAAATAACTTGACTTTTGCACCTTAATTGATGCATTTATAGGTTATTTTGTTAAGTATTGAATTATTTTTAAAATGGTGGTGACTCATCTCCTCACGTGGCACTGATGCGTAAGCTATCTACACAATTAAATTTGTGGAACACATTATGCATGGTGTATATTTATAATATCACACTGATAAAATAAATTCAAATTGTACAATTGATGGCTGCACAGTGAAGGAATAAAAGTGAAAAGTAAACGATCCAAATTAACAAGGAAAATTCGAACCTTCTAGGTAAATTTTCTAAGATTTCAACTACCCTATTAGTTGCAAAGATTTTACCAACCTTACATCACCTTATCACCTTAATATAACATTACATGCAAATTATTTGATCTTGGAGCTAGAGTATTAACAAAGCATTGGCATTAACAATCATGAGAGCAAGAATTATTAGATAAGCATCGGTATAAGCTCAAATAAACTTGGATGAAGGGGAAAAAGAATTATCAGCTTGATCCAAAACTCTCCTATCCCATTAATGGTCAATCAACAATGTTTCGTATGGTAAGATCCACCTGATAATTTGATATGTTTTATTTTTGAGCTAATGTTATAAAACAATTTGAAAAAATGTTAGATAGCGTGGATACATAATAAATGACTTGGAAAAATGGTTGGACAGCGTGGATACATAATATATAAATTAAGGTGGGCCTTATGGTAACCATACGGTAAGGGTCGCAGACTTTTACTTAAGGTCGGAGTCTCACCTAATCCGCTCTCTACAGAACTTGATTTTTGTACCTTAATTGATGAATTTATAGGTTATTTTTTTAAGTTTTGAATTATTTTTAAAATGGTGGTGGCACTTATGTATAAGTTATCTACACCATTAAATTTGTGGAACACATTGTTTATGGTGTACATTTATAATATCACACTGATAAAATAAATTTGAATTGTACAATTGATGGCTACACGGTGAAGGAATAAAAGTGAAAAGTAAGCGATCCAAATTAGTAAGGAAAATTTGAACCTTATAGGTAAATTTTCTAGGATTTAAACTACCTTATTAGTTGTAAAGATTTCACCAACCTTACATCACCTTGTCACCTTAGTAAAATATTGCATGCAAGTTATTTGATCTTGAAGTTGGAGTATTGAAAGAGCATTAGCATTAACGATCAGGGGAGCATCGACCAAGCAACTCGAGATAGCTCATCAAAGGGACTCAATTTGACAATAAGTGTCAATTAACAAGTTTATACTCTGTTTCCTTGTGTATTTTTGATAGTAAGAGTTTGTGACCAAAACTTTATAGGTTCTTGTGTAAACCTAGGCTCTTGTGTAGGGTCGAATTATGATACATAGGTGTTTACGTGTTAGTATTTATAGAAGCCTATAACAGGAGTAAACGTAGATTCTTGGACTATGACCAATGTTGTTGATTAACCTTTAGAAAACCAACTAAAGTTTCTTGCAGGAGCCTTCGGCAGGAGTGTACGATAGATAGGTTCTTGTGTAGGACAGCGATTCTTGTGTATGGATGTATATGTTAGAGGTGAATTTGATTTAAAACCTTCGATAGTGAAATCCGGTACACTCTCGGAGAGAGTGCATCCATAATGAGTGAAATAGGAAAACCGAACCACTATGCATGTTTATGTTAGAGATTATCATTTGGACAATTTTCTAATTATGTTTAATGTAATTGTTTAATTGAATTATATGTATGTATAATTCGGTGAATGTTATGATTGGAATAATTAGCACATCTCATATATACATGTACACTATCATTTATAAACTAATTACTTAAATAACATATCTATTGTAGTCTATGTGATTGGATCATTTATTGACTTGAATGCCTTATAGTTAATTGCTTTACTCAATATAAATTGACATTTTAATTTAAGTAAACATTTGTGTGTTAATTCAAAATGTAATAAGCTCTAAAGTTTGATTTCAAGCCAAACAAGTTTGAGGATATTAGATATTAATACTAGGCCTTTTATAAATTGAATGTGGAACCATTGATTCATTTTTTTTCAAAAACATCTATTTGTAGTCAACTTGATACAAAACTTCTTAGCCCTCAGAAGATTTCAGTGGCAAGCTTTCAATCCTCACCACTTCCAATTGTGTGGTCCACTCGAGCCTTCAATCTGCCTCCTTTTGGGGTTCATGCTCTAAAGTTACCTATCAAATGGATGGACAGTGTGGATAAAGCATATACATCATGGGGTCCCACAAAGCCCCTGACATGACCATCTATTCCTAGCTAGGTCCTGGTGGGGTAGTAACCAATCTGCGTTTGTTGTGAATGGTAGCTGAGGGAGCATATCTAGTGAGACCCAGACTCACCCAAGATGGTGTGGCCTTTAGCATAGGGCCTACCTTGATTTATATGTTCAATATATATGCTATCCATAATTTTTTTCAATCATTTTAGGGCATTATCCTAAAAATGAAGTAGATCCAATTACGAGGTAGACCATACCATAGGAAACAGTGGTGATTGATCATTAATGGGCCACACAAATTCTGAATCAAGCTTATATTTGTTTTTTTCCCTTCATCCAAGTTTACATCAACTTATCAATAGATTGGATGGTAAATAAACACTAGAGAAACATTAAGATGCACCTTAAGAAGTTTTTAATAATAATGATTTCAATCACAACTGTTTCTTATAGTATGGTACACATTATAATTGGATCAGGTTGATTTATGAATAATGCCCAGGGAAGTTTCAATTTGGGTGTTACTATCCTCACCTTTTCATGTTTTGTGGTCCAATTGAGCTTTTGGGTATAGTTAATTTTCATCCCCTGAAATGAGCCAGCAAAATGAATGGATGGGAGTAGATACAAAACACGGTGGGCCCCGGAGCTCACAACAGCAAATCTAATTGTGCTCTGTATGGAAACGGATTAGCTACTCCCCATGCCACCGGCCCGGTTGTAAGACCTGTATCCTAGTCCGTACCGTTCGTTTGACTTTCGCGGTCCTTCTGGTTGAATTTCGGCAATCCTTGACTCATATCTGACGTTTACCTGCGATCCTAAACCAGATCCCGCATACCGAAGTTAGCTCGAACCGAAACCTGTATCATAGCGATCGCGCCATCGCCGCGGTTCTAACGCCGCGACTCGCGCACCGATCAGATACCCAGGGTAGAAGATGTCGGCCTGCGTTCATTCTGAAGAAACGCTGCACGTTGTGAATATCGAGAGAATCTCTATGACATGTCCCATCAATCAATGTTAAGTATAAGCCTTACCCAAGTACAACCAACCCATCCCTCCTTTTTCCAAAATTCAAGCCTCTCTCTCCTCTCACCATCCCTCTTTTATAAAAAAATCAAACAAATCCATACCTCTTCATTACAACTACCACTCCACCCATGCCTTTAATATATTATTCTCTCTTTCTCTCATTTCTTAAAAACACTCTCCCAAGCAAAAAAATTTCACATGTCCCAAGCCTTCCTAACTCTCACAAGATCAACAAGTGTGGCCCATTTTCCCACCCTCTCATCTCTCATCCCCATCATCAAAGTTCCATCATCCACCGTTAAAAGTCGAGCATAGGAGCATGTTAGCCTAAGGGATCAAGGAGGAGTGCAATAGGTGGGTTATCCATTGTTTATTTCAATTTTAAGGGTTCACTTGTTGTGGGACCCACTTGATATATGGGTTGTAGCCATGAAGGGCCCATAGTGGCAGGGTTCCTCCTCTTTATCACCGTCTCTCGCTTTTTTTTCTCTCTCTCTATCCTTATCCTTTCCCTAGAATGATGTGGGCCTCACCAATCTATGTTAACTCTACTCCATCCATCAAACGGTGTGGCCCACCACATTTCAGGTGAAATCCACCGTCCATTTTGAGATGGTGGGAAGTCCCACATGCTATATAATATATTATGTAATTTTATATATATATATATATATATATATATATATATATATATATATATATATATATATATATATATATATATATATATATATATATATAAACATATATACATGCATGGTGGGCCATGTACATGTGGGACCTACCATGGTGCATGTGTTGTATCAACGTGTCCAGCGTCTAGGGACGCTGGATGCGACTCCACCATGAAGCGTGAGTTGACGTGAGGGGTGGGTGGCTATCAATGAAGTATGGACTTTTCATACAAGCCCCACCTTGATATATGTATATAATCCACGTCTCCATTCCATTTCTCAGACCATTTTAGGCGTTAAGCCAAAGAATGAGACCAAACCGATAATCAAGCAGGCCATACCATAGGAATTAGTTGTATTACCGTTAAAACCCGCATTAATTCCTCCATTGGTCAAAAATATGTCACATATTGGTCTCATTTAATTGATCAGGGGTCGTAGAATCTAATGGCCGGATCAGATTTCCTTGATGCGGGACCCACCTACGAAAAACCATGGAAAATTGATTTTTTTATATAAAATAAATAAATAAAACAGCAGCAGCATTGCTGTTGCTGTTGACAGAAGGCGTAGGCAGCACCTGCAGCTGCATAGCGGGCGGACGGACGAGCTGGGCCTCATGGCCCAGCTGTGGGCCCCACCGTGATGTGTTTCGAACATCAACACCGTGCATTTGGCACGTCCCCTTTAAATTATGGGATATCCCAAAAATCAGCCGTATACGGAACTCAGGTGGGCCATACTGTCTAAAATCATGTGAGGACATGCCTAAAACATATAAAATCATTTGGTGGGGCCTACCTGAAATTTAGATGCGGCTGAAACTTGGTTTGAACCCTTAGCCAAGCGGGACACACATAATGGGTGGGCTGGATTTGTGAACCACATCATGGTGGGCTCCCTGTCCATGTGACCCAATCAACTGGTTAGGTGAAAATTAAACAATACGATGGGCCCCCTAGTCCATGTGACCCTATCAACAGGTGGAACCACCCCCCCCCCCCCCCCCCCCCAAGTCCACGTAACCTTGTGAACAGTTTGAATGTCATATAAATAGCACGGTGGGCCCCAGGTCTGAGTGACCTCATGAACAGTTTGGATGGCAACAAACATCACCATGGGCTTTAGGTCCACGTGACCTTATGAACCGTTTGGGTGGCAAATAAACATCACTGTGGGCCCTGGACAGATTGGACGTAAATAAACATTATGATGGGCCCCTGGTCCAAGTGACCTTATGAACAGATTGGATGTAAATAAACATTACAGTAGGCCCAGGTTGGGGGGAAAATAAACATTACTGTGGGCCCCGGGTCTGAGTGACCTTATCAATGGGTTGGATAGAAAATAAACATTATAGTAGGCCCCACATGGGACCCACCATGATGCATGTGCTGCATCCAAACCGTTCAACCATTTTGGAAGCCCAGTTTATGGCAGGGGTTAAAGATTGAGTCAGATCCATTGTTCAAGTGGACCCCACCTTGATATGTATATAAGGCCCAAGTGACTAGGCCCATCTTGACGTATTTGTGGACTGTTGTTGTGGCCCACCTTGATTTAAACGTGGCCCATACGATCAATCCCATCTTGATTTAATTATGGCCCATTGTTGAGGCCCACCTTAATATATATGTATAAGGCCCTTATTGTGAGGCCATTGTGATGTATGCAAGGCCCATGGGTTATGTTATGGCCCATTGTAATGTACGTAAGGCCCATTGATACGGCCCACTTGATGAATATAAGGCTCATGTGATTAGGCCCATCTTAATGTAGTTGTGGCCCACCCGTTGGGGCCCATCTTGATATATACGAGACCCATGTACATGAGGCCCATTTGATGTATTGAAGGCTCGTGGGTCGAGGCCCAATCGGATGTACGTGAGGCCTATTATAACGTGATTCCACCATGGTTTATGTGTTTACTCTTATAGTGGGCTATGCCTTGGGAGTAATGATGGTTTGATGTCCACATTGTAAGGATAATGTTGGTTAAATGTTTGCATTGTCACTCTCCTTAAGGCCCACTGATAAGCCCATATTTGTAGTGAGTTGGTTGTTTAGGCCCATATCCGTTATGCATAAGCCCATCACCCTATGACATGTTTAGAATAGATCCATGATTCATGATCATATGCATCATATGTATGTCTGATATGATGAGTGATTGAGCATAGTATATGCCTTCGAGTGGATTGTTTATAGGCGCCCTGATAGGCGGAGTTGCCCTACATGAGCGCAAGGCTTGCGCAGGATTGTTGCATGTTTGGTAAGGTGATTCATGCACTTGCATTTGTGTGATCATGATTATTGTATGCCCTAACGACATCAAAGCTAAAGCCTCCACAAACACATCGTGGGTGGCTGGATTGGATACCAAAAATATTTAGTTCTAGCATACGGGCACCACAGATGTCCTTTGGTAAAAATCCTTAAACCCGATGGTACCATAGGATGACTCCAACGTCGAGACCGAGTGAATATATGAGCGCACAAGGGCTGAATACTAGGAGGCCTAATCTCCCACTATGTAGTGGTCGATTAGAAAGGGGTGTGGTCTTACTCGCCAGAGGGTAAGAGGCAATACTAGGCTGAGTCTAACCAACTCATGAATGAGTCTGCTATCGACGTACCGAATAGGTATTGGCAGACTATTGGCCAGGCGGATAGTGAGGTTTCTTACGCTCACTTAGACTGTACGGCTGGTAGAGCGGCAATACTTTTTGGAGTGTACTAAACCCCGGTGATTATCCAGAATGAGAACTGTACTGATATATGATGAGGATTGGCATGCTTGAGTTACATCTCGCATCACATGATCTTGATATGGCCGTTAGCATTCATATCTTGCACCACATAGCCTTGGTACGGCTGATTACATTCATATACTCATCAGCATATTTTCGCATTACTCTGATCTTACATTTTGAGCATGCTTTTATTACGTACATACTAACACCACCCTCCAAGCTTTCTATAAGCTTATGCACGATCGCTGGGTGCAGGTGACGCCACGATGCATCTGTAGTCTTGCTGTAGTTGGAGCATATAGTCCGTTGTTTGGAGCACACAGTCGAGCTTTTGGAGTTTCTGTTATTTTCATTATCTTGTATTTTCCTTTTGACGCATTGTACTCAAAGTTTTTTAATTATAGTAGATTTTTTTATAGTGTTTTTATGGTTATTGTTCGTGGTTTATGCTTGGTTATGCTCATTACAATTTAAATTGATGATTAAAAATCCTCCTTATAGTATCCCAGGATCGAAACCTGGTAAATGGGTGCCGGGAGCCAAGAATGGGGTTCTACGGAGGCTATCGGTGCTGGATTCGGTGATCGAGAATTTTGTGAGCTCGATTTTTGAGTTGGGGCGTGACACCGGTGGCTAATGGTTGGTGTTATGTGGGCCCCACTATGATGTATGTGTTTCATCCATTCCGTTCATCCATTTGGGACTGTGGACCCCACCTTTTAGCCAGCTATTTTTATGAAAGAAGATAAACTTTCTTTTGCAACTTAGACATGCACATGTGGATTACGAATTTCAGGACAAAAATACCCCTCCTTTTTGCATACTCTTTTCTTCACCCTTTCAACTGTTTCCTTTTCCTTTCCCTTTCCACTGCTACTTCATTGCTGTTGCTTTCACCCTTTTTCTTCGCCCTGTTAAAAAGACAAAAACCCCTTTTTGTGGGCCCCTCTTATCAACATTTGTCTTCTTCTGAAAATGGTCGGTCTAGCGAAGAAAGCACGCAACACAGGTATATTTTAAACTCAGTTGGGCCCACATTGAATGTATAGGTATAGGAAACGGATTGGCTACTCCTCCTGTGCTCTGGTGGCAGGGGGAGTAGCCAATCTGTTTCCTGTAGTGTATCCATGCCATCCATCCATTTTTCCATCTAATTTAAGGGGTTAAGCCCCAAATTGAAGCATATCAAAATATCAAGTGAATCATACCATGTAAAACAGTGGGCATAATGATTTTCTAGTTTTTTCCACTGATTTCATGTTTCCCCTGCTCAATTTCATGTTTGTCCCGCTGATTTTATAGTTTGCCCCATTGATTTCATATTTCTCCTGCTAAATTTCATATTTGCCCCACTGATTTTTCAGTTTATCCCGCTCAATTTCAAGTTTGCCCCACTTAATTTCATGCTTGTCCCACTCATTTTCGTATTTGCCCCGCTCAATTTCATGTTTTTCCTGCTCAATTTCATGCTTGCCCCACCCAATTCCTAGTTTGTCGTGCTCAATTTCATGTTTGCCCTGCTCAATTTCATGTCAGCCCTGCTCATTTTTCAGTTTGCCCCGCTCAATTTTTAATTTTTCCCACTCAATTTCATGTTTGCCCCGCTGATTTTCTAGTTTACCTCCACTGAATTTCATGTTTGCCCTCGCTAAAAACCTAAACCTAAACCTAAACCTAAATCCTGAACCTAAACTTAAAACCTAAATGTATTCTCAAATCCCTAAACCTAAACCTTAACTTATTCTCAATTCCATAAACCTTAACCTATAATCTAACTTAAATCAAAACCTATATCGTACACTTGTAACCTAAAACCTAAATGTATTCTCAAATCCTTAAACCTAAACCGTAACCTATAACCTAACTTAAACCTAAACTTATAACCTACACTTATAACCTAAAACCTAAATGTATTCTCAAATCCCTAAACTTAAAGCTACACCTAATCCTAATATCAACTCCTTAACCTAAACCTAAACTTGAAAACCCAAACCTAAACCCGGTCTCGAACCTGATTTCCTAAACCTAAACCTTAACCTATTCTCAGTCCCTAAACCTTAACATATAACCTAACTTAAACCTAAGCCTATAACCGACACTTATAACCTAAACCTAAACCTATAACCTAAATGTATTCTCAAATCCCTAAACCTAAACCTACATCTAATCCTAATCTCAACTCCTTAACCTAAATCTAAACTTGAAAACCCAAACCTAAACCTGGTCCCGAACCTGATTTCCTAAACTTAAACCTTAATCTATTCTCAGTTCCTTAAACCTTAACCTATAACCTAACTTAAACCTAAACCTATAACGGACACTTATAACCTAAACCTAAACCTAAAACCTAAATGTATTCTCAAATCCCTAAACCTAAACCTACACCTAATCCTAATCTCAACTCCTTAACCTCAACGTAAACTTGAAAACCCAAACCTAAACCCGGTCTCAAACCTAATTTCCTAAACCTAAACCTTAACCTATTCTCAGTTCCTTAAACCTTAACCTATAACCTAATTTAAACCTAAACCCATAACCGACACTTATAACCTAAACCTAAACCTAAACATATAACCTAAATGTATTTTCAAATCCCTAAACCTAAACCTACACCTAATCCTAATCTCAACTCCTTAACCTAAACCTAAACCCCGTCTAGAACCCGATTTCCTAAACCTAATTCTTAACCTATTCTTAGTACCTTAAACCTTAACCTATAACCTAACTTAAACCTAAACCTATAACTGACACTTATAACCTAAACCTAAACCTATAACCTAAATGTATTCTCAAACTCTAAACCTAAACCTACACCTAATCCTAATCTCAACTCCTTAACCTAAAGCTAAACTTAAAAACCCAAACCTAAACCCGGTCTAGAACCTAATTTCCTAAACCTAAACCTTAACCTATTCTCAGTTCCCTAAACCTTAACCTATAACTTAACTTAAACCTAAACCTATAACCGACACTTATAACCTAAACCTATAACCTACACTTAGATGGGCCCACATTGAATGTATGTAGTATATCCACGTCATCCATCTAATTTAAGGGGTTGAGCCCCAAATTGAAGCATATCAAAATATCAAGTGAATCATATCATGGGAAACAGTGGGCATAATGATTTTCTAGTTTGCCTCGCTAATTTCATGTTTCCCCCGCTCAATTTCATGTTTGTCCTGCTGATTTTTTAGTTTGTCCCACTCAATTTCATGCTTGCTCCGCTCATTTCCGTGTTTGCCCCGCTCAATTTCATGTTTCCCCCGCTCAATTTCATGCTTGCCCTGCTCAATTTCATGCCTGCCCCGCTCATTTCCCAGTTTTTTCTGCTCAATTTCTAGTTCACCCTACTCAATTTCATGTTTCCCCTGCTCAATTTCTTGTTTGTCCCGCTGAATTTCATGTTTGTCCCGCTCAATTTCATGCTTGCCCCGCAGAATTTCATGTTTGCCCCGCTCAATTTTTGCTTGTCTTGCTCAATTTCAGGTTTTCCCCGCTCAATTTCATACTTGCCCTACTCAATTTTCAGTTTGCCTCACTCAATTCTTGTGAAAATCCTTTCAAAGAAAAAAGATTCCTAAATAATGCACTTGAGAAGAGAACAATTGGCCATTTTTTTGTTAAGACATACGAGGAAACTTCATATTTTACTAATATAGTGAGGAACTCATGTACTTGTTAATGAAATAACATGTTCATGTCCACCAATAAATGACATGAAAAAATCAAGTGCCAAAATCAATGATATTGAGAAAGATATGTGCATATTTAGAATTTTCAACAACATTCTCCAAAGACTTGTGCATGAAGCCTTCCTCCCTTAAGACTTTTCAATTCTTCTCTCATTAGCACTGAGAAGTGAGCTTTCAAATACAGTTCATCAAGAGGAATTCTATAGAGAATCATTCTCAATGCAAGAAAATCATCTATGTCTCCGTGATTCAATACAGCTACAATTGTAAGAACTAGTAATTAGTGGAATTTATCATAAAAGGTGTCAAAAATATTTTTTAAAAGAACAAATTGCCCAAAGAACATTTCATGGATGAACGAGTGCATTTCATCTCGCTTTCAATAATACATCCGATAAGTCTTAAGTAGAAAACATACCTCTCAATGCAATGTGCTTATTGAAACGAACATTTCGAACATCATTCAAAGCATTCCTCAAAAGATCCATAAAATATTCTTTTGGGACACCTCCATAGTTTAGTAGTGAAATAAAAGTCTTATTTAGGTACGTTTTCCTTAGCTGGTTGCTAAAAAAGGAAGACAAGTAATTTGGATAAACTCTTCACATCACCTTTGCAGATAACAAATAACCGTTACATACAAGCACTAAAAGTTTGCCTCGATAAATTTCGTCGAGGCTTATTTAATGTTTACCCAACTTAATTTTATGGTAGATAAGGTTAATTTCATGTCTGCCCCGCTCAAGACCGTGACAACCTGAGTAAACTTGACCCCATCTCAAGTTGGGCCAGTTGATCCAAACCCAAGTTGTAATGAGGGGTAGGTTGGGTTGGGTTGAGGGCAACTTGAGCCTAACATGACCTCTAGAGGACCCAACATGACCTCAGGTGTCCCTTGGACTATCATGATCTTAAATCACATTTTGGGTTCTCATAACATGAGCTTGTGGTTAACATCCTATGATTTACAATTCATGTTCTATAATCTAATTCATTTATCATGGAAATCGAATTAGTCCTCAGTTTGATCTTTGTTTGATAGGCATCCCACAAGATTTGTACAATTTACTTCACTAAATGAAGGGATGGCATGAGGATCTCATGAGATGACAGTGGACTGTCTAGCTTCTACGCCTGTCTTGTTGTTGGTTTTTTTCCCTTTTATGTTGTTGGTTTTTTCTCTGGGCTGGGTCTGCAATAGATTCACATGTTGTTGTTTTTTCTCTTTCATGGCAAGTGATAGGTCTTAGGTGGCCATGCTTGTTGGCTATGAAAAAGATGGACTTTTTCGAAATCTCAAGAATTGCATTGTGTGATCGCCACATACAATCAAAACCACATGCCTGTATCTATATCTATATGTGCATATGCATATCTATATATCTCTACAAGTATGTATGTTTGTATATGTTTATGAATTTACAAATGCATCATCATCACCATTATTATCTTAGTCTTCTCCTATGAATTTGGGTTGGCTTTTAGGAAGTACATGGCAGAGGTTTTTACATGGAGCACTCTTTATAACCAACTCCAACCATGTGAACTACCAAAGTAACCAGGGTAACATTCAATTTCATGTTTGCCCCGCTGATTTTTTAGTTTGCCCTGCTGAATTTATCATAGAAGGTGTCAAAAATATTTTTTAAAAGAACAGATTGCCCCGCTGATTTTGTCCACAACGTTTATCTTGTGAATTTTATGTTTGATATATTTTTCAATTCATCTTTGTAGGCGACGAATATTTTGACGCAATCCCCAACCCAACATGTAGGTGTACACTCACATGGTGGTTTGACAAGGTGAAGAGTGGAGTGGAGAAGCATGGTAGTCGCCTAAATTTGTTTAGGCAATCTCCTTTCTTGTTTCTATTGCATGTTACATCCTTTAAATTTTTAGGGGCTCTATTTCACCTTCTTTTTGTAAAATATAAAGGTGATCTAGTATTTTAGATCAAGGGGAGGCGATTGCACTTTACGAGATGGAATTCGCCCTCATTACCGGTCTTAAGATTGGAGATCTAACTGTACCGAAGAATCGTTGCACTACGAGTACATTAAGAGACAAATACTTCAAAGAATATCCAGTATTAAAAAAGTAACTAATGGAGGTGTTTGAGAGATTAGTTGACACTAATAAGCATGAGGACGTCGTGAAGGTTGCCCTACTTCTAGTTGTGGAGCACTTTCTTAGGGGAACCAAACCGAAAACCATGTGTAACATGGATTATATTTACCTGGTGGACTCGCTAAATGATTTCTATAAGTATCCCTGGGGTAGTTTGGGATACTATACAATGTCGCTAGGAATCGAATCTGCTGTTGCTGCATCAAGTTCCCCTCGGTACACTGTATGTGGTTGCGTCCTTCCTCTACAAGTTAGAACACCTTTTACTTTGTATATGTTTTCCCTCTATAATCAATTATGAATTTTTAACCTAGTGTAATTTTATTCTAACAGGTATGGGCAGTAGAGATATTATCGGCCCTACAAGACTGTGTTGTTTCATATATTCCGCATTAAATTCCACGCTTTATTCAATATCAAGACTGAAAGGTTTGGAGGTATAATAGAATATATGCTATTTTCGAGAGTAAAGCTGTAAGTTTATATATATACCCCATCATTTACTTTGCTTAACTTAACGTATATACTTTTTATTTAACATTACTCTTTATTCTTTTATAGACACCATTAGTAATGAAATTATAAACAACGCTACGAGAATGGAAAACGGATTCGTTCGCTCAGTGCGTGACAATTTCCAGGTGAGGATGTTACGAAAAATGAACTATAATTTGGTATCTGCCATTGTAAAGTTATCCTTACTCTTACATATCCATCTATATATTTTGTAGCTTACTGAGACCCAGGAAGATGATGAGGAGGGTAATGAGATTGATCACGAGGAGGATGATGAGTCAAATGATAGCGATGAGAAAGGCGTGGAGGGAGAGGGACCGAGGGGGGTATACCGAATGTTGTTCTTATGAAGGAATTTCAGATTGAGAGGGAAGAATTGAAGGAGAGAGAAGAATTGAAAAATGAGAGGGACGAATTGAGAAAAGAGAGGGCAGAGATGAGAAGGAAAGAAGCACTGTTTGATGACAGGAAAATGTTACTAAAGAGGGAGAAGGATTTGTTCTTTGTGGACAAGGAATGGTTCTTTAAGGATAAAAAAAAGTTAGCGAAAGAGATGGAGGAGTTTAATAAGGAGAAGGAAGGTAGTCGTACACAAAGGGGATGTTTTATGATGGAGGAGGGTGAGGAGTTGAGGAAGAGAGTGGAAGTAAACGATATTGAAGATAAAGAACTTGGGCATGTGGATCTGGATGTGCAATCGTATAGTAATGTCAAAGGTAATATATGGAATGAATTCACTTCTCATGTTGTGTATGAAATGAGAGCCAAAAGGATGCCGAAGCCATCATATTACAAGATTTCTCCATACTTGTCCCTGTCTTCGTTCGATACAACCCCTGGGGCGGACAAGGAATGGTTCTTCAAGGATAAGAAAAAGTTAGCGAATGAGAGGGATAAGTTTAATATGGAGAAGGAAGGTACTCTTAAACAGATGAGACATTTTGTGATAGAGGAGGAGGTTGGGGAGTTGAGGAATAGAGTAGAAGTAAATGATATTGAAGATAAAGAAATTAGATATGCATCCACTTCTCATCCCGTTTATGAAAGGAGAACAAAAAGGATACTGAAGCTGTCATATTACAAGGTTTCTCCACACTTATCCCTGTTTACATTCGATACAACCCCTGGGGCAGTTCGTGAACCCGAACAAGTTACAGTTTTTGCTACTTCTCTGATACCATTTCCTCAACAGATGAATCCTTTCAGGATACTATCCACACAGGAGGTGAAAGAGGCAGAGGACTGGTATGAAGCAAACAAGGACATGCCAGCGGGGAAATGGTTTAGTACGATATGGATGAAGGATGCCTAGGTTGATAGCGAGGTAAGCTTTATTAATTTATTCTCTATATGCATCGATTGCCATGTAATTAATTGTTATATGAATCTATGACAAAATCGTTCTATCCTATTGATTAGGAGATCGACACATGCTTCAAGTTCCTTGAGAAAAAGCATAACGCCCACTTAATAGCATATCCTCAGGATTGCAAGTTTTGTACTACGTATTTTACAGTAAATGTTTATTACGGCAATCCTTAATCTGTTTGAAAATTTTATTTTATTACATGTATTGAACTTTAATTATGTTTGTAATAGCAAAGCCTCGAGGGGTGTTTGCCAGTTTTGATCGCATACCGGGCCTCCAATTCGACGTCAGAACAGTCGTTGCTAATAGGCCAGCTAACCACAGCCTACGCAATTGCCAGGCAGTGAGATAAACCATACACCAAAGCCTTTTGGTGTTATGAACGGGTAATGCACTCATCACAAAATGTCATCTCTTACTGTTATATATTCTATCATGTTTTGATAAATATATTATTTTATGAATCATGAACAGGTCTATGCACCAATACATCACGACAATTCATATTGGTTTTTGCTGGTCATCTATCCTAGAGAAAGAGAAATCGTTGTTGTACATAGCCTTTACACATATCTAACGCCGAAGTTCAAGCATAAGATGAAGAATATGACCGATGCACTCCCTGTTCTCTTCCATGCCATTGGAGATGGTACTGCGCTTGAAGGGAAGAAGTGGACCGTCAAATTCGATGAATCCACGTCGAAGCAGGACAATGGTTATGACTGCGGCATATTCGTGATGAAATTCATTGACATTTTGTGTAGCGGTCTCACCTTGGAGGGAATAGACATGCAAAAATTTATCACTGATTGGAGGAAATGAATAATATATGATTGCTTGTCTGTAGTCAGTAGGTGATATTTGTGTAGTACATGAGAGAAAGATTTTGTAAGAATGTATTATTCAGAGGTTTACAGTAATCTTGGAGTGCTGAAAATTTTCAAGTATCTGCATTTCAGTCCGAGTTCCTTCTCTAATCACGATAGCCTTGGGAGGGTTAATCCAAATTCCTCTCAAGTCTATTGTGATTAGAGGAAGAACTTAGACTGAAATGCACATACCTGGAAACTTTCTGCATACTCGTCGGAAGTACAAATTTCGATGTATAGCATATTCTGTAATTTTAGTAGATGAGGAAATGAACTTTATACTGTCACACAATATTTTCAGTTTGTCTCGATGTGATCGTCGATTAAGTTCAATGCACATGGAGCTCGATGCTTGGCAATTGCTCTAGATCAAGTTCAATGTTTCGATATTACACATTGTATGGATTCTATGCACAATGATGCAACCACTGTAGGGCACTTCCTTCTCTTTTTTACTGCAATGGGGTGATTTTTAAAGGGAGGTCAGAGATGTTTGTGTTTTCTTTAGGCCTTGTTTGGAAACTATGGGTTCATGTCAAACTGCAACAGGGGAAAATGGGTGAGTATTATGTGGGGAATATTAAATTTTCCACTTGCCACTCAATCAAGAACTAAAAATTGAAACCTATGTTTCAATAGTTCTCATGGAATACATGGTACCATAATTATTTTATTTCCTTTTTTCCCTCTTACGTTGGATCCCACGCATACAGCATCCAACCTGCCCTCATTCTTCCGAATGCACCCAATTGGAATTGTATGATCATTGTGCTCATTCTTCCAATGCACCCAAGTGGAATTGTATGATCCTTGTCAGATTCAATCCAGTTTGGCACCATGAGCCAGGTCAGGATTACACCTTCTCAGGCGAGCAGAGTCTCACCTAGACACCAAATGAGTCGATCCAGGTCTCACCCAAAAGTTTTTCAGATTGGAAGAGCCCAACTAATCAATCTCTGGTCTTTTATCTGTTAAATAAATGTGTAACCATTGCTGGTACTTACAAACTCACACCCTAAAATGCTAAAAGTTTCTTAAAAGCGGGTTGTAGGTGAGACTCACACCATTGCCATCATTTGCTTCAAGTTTTCTCTTCAGATTTTTGTTTGTACAGTTGGACAAGTAGACAAACCACTCACATTGTCTTCTATGTGATCTGATACCCTTTCATGTCCTAATAAATACCATGGCATATATTTGGGGAAGAGGGAAAGATCTTCCTTTAACCATTACAAGTCTCTTGGCACAGGAAAGGAGTTGCACTCTCGATTATCTATGGTTCCATTTACTGTTATGGAACGGCAGGCTGAAGAGTTGGTGCTGCCACTCTAGTCAGGCTAAAGAGTTGGTGCTACCACTCTAGTCAAGCTAAAGAGTGGGTGCAAGTGTCCATGGAGACTTGCATATTGGGAAGTAGAGAATGGAAAAATGATGCTTGGAATCCTGTGTTTTCTCACATTTCCAGGATTGGAACTTTGAGGCTTATTCTCTACTTTTGGATGAATTGCGAATTTGAAGTTGTATTTGAGAATGCTTGTAAATCATAATTCTTTGCTTTTTTGAATATTAATTACATAACTCCATACTTGATATATATGTTTTTCTTTTTTTTTTTGAAAAGTCACATAATATATTAATAAAATGAAAGAGAATACATAAGAAAGTAGGTTGCACCGCTGAGGGAGCTACATAGCCTGCTACATACCTAGAAACAACAAATTACATCCCTTTAATTTATCTATGTTAACAAACCACTCAACAACTAACAATCTTATTACCTCTAGAAGCAACAATATCCACAGATTTAGATATCTCGTTGAAGTAACACAATCCACTGATTTAGGTATCAAAATTTCCAAATGTAAAGTCAATTTTATCGACATATCATCGATATGATATAAAGTAAGTTGTCGATATTATCAACATATCATCGATCTTATCTATGTAAGTCATTGATAAGATCCACACAATGTCGATAATATCGAATATGAATGAAGATTGTTCAGGAAGCTTTGGAGAAATTTCATGATATGTCGATATATCGAAGAAATATCGATATATCGATGGTAGATTTTTACACTAGACATATCGATATATCGACATATCGTGGATATTATCGAATTCTATCTACATTTGTCCAGCGACCAAACCCAAAAATTCCAAATTTACTCGATAAATCAAGAACTTATCGATCATATCGACGAAATGATGGATACATCGACATCGATACATCGACGATATGTCGATGATATCTACGAATTAAACATTCATAAATGTACGGTCGATGTTATTGATATATCGTCGATATGTTGCATGTTAGTTACTGATATGATCTACATATCATAGATATAATCGACGTAAGTTGTCGATAATATTAACACTGTATCGATATTATCGAATCTGAAGTGCAAATGTCCAGCAAACTTTTGATGCATTTTCTAGTTTATGTCGATATATTGAGACACTCTTGATATATCCACATATCGATATATCGACAGATTGTCGATAATATCAAATTAAGTATGAAAGTATCCGCGACCAAACCACAATAATTGCATTTTTTGTCGATATATCGACATTTTCTAGAGACTATCAGCAGCATATTGTCGATATATCGACTAATGGTCGATAATATCTATTACAGAATTGAACTTTCCAGTAATCTGACTGTTAAAATTCTGATATGTTGATATATCAAAAAATTGTCAATATTATCGACGACGATTGGTTTTGAAAAAAAAAACTGCATTAACTGCTTCACCAACCATCCTTTATTTCACTTTACATTCATTTTTTTTAGACTTCTTCTTCCAAAACATTCCCTCTACTTCATCTCAACCGGATTTCTCCACATTAGCAACAGGGCTCTTCGAGGGATTTCTTCTTTGACGATCTCGGTATGTTTGTGTTCATTGCAATCGATATGAAATGTTGTGATTGGTTTGCACAGGTTCTTGAAGCATTGATGGTAGATAAGTTCTTGATCTTCTTGTCACGGTTATGATTTGGGAAACGTGCCATACAATGTATATGATGGTCGTGTCCCCACCATTTTTGAAATGGTGGTGAAGTTTCATTGGAGTCTATCTCATTCATCATTCCTATAGAGAGAAGCCCCAGTTACAAATCTATGAGCCTATGATGATGGTCTTTGGTATAAGAACAGAGGAATCTAGTCTAACATGCCTTTGTTGTTGTATCTTATGTGAAGAAAATCCAGAAATAAAGGAAAAAAAATCATTGCTGGTGTTGGGTGTGTTTGATTGGACCAAATATCTGAATTTCGTGTGAACTGTGATACCGACACTATCAAGATTGTAAACACTGATCATACAATTTGGGATGTGAATGAGCAGTTTTTCTCGTATAGGATGTGAATGTTTTTCTCGTATATGATGTGAATGTTGAATATGTACCATTCTTTTATTCTAACAATCTATTTTTCTCGTATATGTTATGTTAATCTGCATGCATATGTTGACAGGGCAGGTTTTCATTAATATACTTATTCACAACATTTCAAAGCCGAATTAGTTTATTTAAAAATTTTCCTTTATTTTCCCACCGTTGTCTTCTTTTGTTACAATTTGAATGTATTGAATGATATTGTTTACTTGAATTGTTTATGCTTTTTCATGTCTCAAGTAATATGGGTGGTGAGTAACCCATTAGTACTGTCGATCACTGGTTGTAGGAGCAGGTGGCCCATAAACATCATTGATTCATTGAGTGAGCTTGCCACTGACCAAAAGTTCTAAATTAATAGAAATATAATTTGGGCTGTTGGAACCAATCCATTTTTCTTTTAAACTTTGGTGATCCAACTCTCTCTTTTTTTTCTTTTTTTTTTTTGAACTCCTGGTGATCCATCATTGGTTTGTTGTGTTTTGATTCACCAGGTTTTGTTTTATCTATTGCTTTCTAATGGACTAATTTGGTTGAAGGGTGTGATGGAAAGTAGTATTTGACTGTTGCAAGATCCATGTGAAGCAACGACGGGAGTGTTTTGTAGAGACGCTCGTCAAATGGCCAATTTCGTGGATGGGGGATTAGTCCTACCTTCCTTGTCATTGAGAATTCTTTCCCTCCATTGTGATGTGTTTTCCTTTCTTTAATGAGAAATTTCTTAATCAAAAAAGAAATCTTTTAATGTTTCTTTTGTAAGAATATGGTTGTGACTGAATTTCATGCATATGAACCACTTACTGATTTTGAGTAAGTTTTGAACAAAGGGAACATTCTCAAACAAAATATCGACAGATTTCCTTCAGATGGTTTTATTATATTAATTACCTTAATTGCTTTATTTTATCTTATCTTTTAATGTTTGTAATAGGCACTATCATCTCAACATTCATAATGCCTAAGGATAAAGGAAAAAAGCTATGGTTGGAAAGTCCTCCAGGGGAGATCGTACAAAACTCCGTTTAAGACGTACATCAGAACGGGCTTCCCCGACCAAATCGCCGGCTAGGCGAGCTCGTACTCAAAGGAGTACTCCAATTCAGGATCCCCCTCCATCAATACAACTAGAACAATTGATCCCACAGGTTCCTCCTCCCCCTGCGAACATGTATAATAAATATCGCGTCCGAAAAATAGTATACGAGAAAAAGGTCGATCGAGCGTGCATCCGGCAATTTTGGATTCCACAGATTTTGGGGAATGTTGGGTGGAGTAACCTGTTAGATTTTGGAGGGACAGTTAGAAATGAGCAAGTGATCATATTTCTATCATATTATCACTCGCCGGTAATGCACCCTGCTTCATTTCAAGTGACCATTGGAGAGACTACCACCACCATTAATACTGGGGTAGTTGCACAACTTTTAGGGATTCCAGCCACAGGTCGAGGCTTAACGGATCACGACATTGATGACCGAACTGTGCGGATAAAAATGACGAAGTATGTTTGTAAAAGACAGAACGTTCCGTGGCATAAGGGTAATGCACTGAGAGCAAAGCACCTGGAAGACAAGTACAAGGTGCTACACAGTATCTTCACCTGGAATGTATATCCGAGGGACTCGAACAAGTCTGACATTACTTCATATATGTTAGATATTCTATACAGCATCTGTCATGGTATTCCACTGTGTCTGCCCACCATCATTACTCAAATAATTACCGATAGCATAGCGACCACTAGAAGGGATGTCATTCCTTTCTCACACCTATTATGTTTACTCTCCCGTCATGTTGGCCTGATGCCCACCACTGACCAACCCAGACCCGTGAAAATATTTACACAAAACAATATCAAGCGCATGAAACTAAGATTAAAAGGGGCATCGACATTAGTAAGGCGCAGTAAAGATTTTATGAGAGAGACAGAAGCAGAGGCAACAGAGACAGAGGTTGCAGAGACAAACGTGGCTGAGACAGAGGCAGCCGACATCGACTATCTTATAAAGGGAGAGTAGCCTGAGGTGCCATGATCCTCGTATGGTCATACTAGTCAAAGGATGACATACCATAACCGCAGGGCATACATTGTCAAGCACATGGATTTGCAGGACAGACGACTCACGCGACTGGAGCGGCTTTCTGAGGCCATCCAGAAGGGTATGGAACGGGTCGAGTGTAAGATTGACACCCTTATTGCCACAATCACCTGTCGTCGTGATGATGTCGCTCCACCGGATGGCGGTCCGTCCAGCTAGATAGCGGTTTAGTCATGTTGTTGGCTTGTGCATCAAGTATCGTTTTGGGATGCCAAGCCTATTAGATATTATTGTCGAATTGTTTCTTTAAATAGTGGCATTAATTTTACTTTGACTGATGCAGGGGACTATGATTTTGGTGCCCAAACTTTTGGTACTTATTTTTATTACAGTATTTAATGTTATGATGAAATTTATTTATGCACTTCCTCTAGACTGTAGATGGACTCAAGAATCCCAACCATGCCATCCACCTTTTTCACAGAATTCATTGTTCATAAACTATCCCCTCAGTCCTCTGCCACACCCGACTGCCACTCTTATATCAATTTGCCCATTCGACAAAACTGAAAAAAGAACTCAGCCCAGCCTTAAGTTTACTACAGCTCGCCATCTAAAATTTTTTTTAGGTAAACGAATGAATTTGTTGTCTATGACAATTTTATATGTTTTCTCATGATATGTGAACTTGCTGCCTTTGATGCCATTTGCATGCTTATTATCTTCTGGCTCTGATTGATTCCAGTTCAGGTTTCAGATAGTTATCAATATCCATAATGAAGTGCATATATGATTTCTTCCCTGAATTTGGTAAAGATTAAACTTGTTCGTTTCCCTTACATATTATATATTTTTACCGTACAGAGAGAAATTTCAAATTTGAATCTTATCACAACAAGATTACTTGATACATGTTATATCTCCTATTCATGCTCTCGATCTCTTCTCAACAGTGACAAATTACCTATCCAAGAACCCTACTAAGGAATCAGTTACAGGTTTTCTTGCTTTCATGGTCTAGGAATGCCGATTATAACATTTTATTCTCCATTAGTCAGTGGACATATTTTCTCTTAGGCGGGGGCGACATGGGATAAAAACAAAAATGAAGTGTTGTCGAACTAGTAGAGGAGAAATCCGAGATGAGTTATGGAGGAATTAATCATTCTATCTGTTATAAGCAATTCATTGAAGTAGTAATTTGGTATCCTACTATATATCAAAGGTGTTTTCTTTAAAGCCATGTCATATATTCCTTCCTGATTATCTATACTCCACAGTAGCAAATGATTTCAGATAATCTTTATGTTAATTGTGCATTTTGATGCAATAATATGCATAAAGATTCTGTAGTGAATGATGCAATGTGGCATAGAGAGATGCTATTATGTTGTGCTTCATGAAGTTCTATTAGGTGTTGCTCCACCACCACACCCATCGCAAATGAGTGTGCTGATTGGGACTGTTGATCTGCTCGGATGCCTTGCTGATGGGGCACTCGTGAGCTAATTTGAATCTCTCTGTCTTTAGGTATGAAGGAGGTCCAACAATGACTAGGTTAGTGCCCAAACATGGGATGCTTATTTTGAATCTGTCAGTATGTTAGATAGTTTCCATTTCTCTTTTGTTATAAATGCAATTTCCCAGTTGCTTCTCAATGTGAAATTGTGAAGTTGGATTCGTTCTTGAAAACTTTTAGATGAATTTTTTTTTATTCCAAAGTTGAGCCAGTGATCAAATCTACCTTTGATGGGTACAGTGTCTGCATCTTCGCATACTGACAGATAGGCACCGAAAAATGGGTGGAAAGGTGTGGTTGCCCATCGATGAAAACTAAAGGGTTTATTTGAACTTTCAATTAAGTTCATGCAATCAGTTTGTGGAATCCCTAGCTAATAAGAGCGTAAGAAATCTTCTAATTGGATTAATGATTTGTTCTTTCTTTTAACATATGTATGGATAACAATGGGCTAAGTGGTGTGATTCCTTCAACATGTTCTAACTTGAGAAACATGAAGATCAACTATGAGCAATACATAACTTTCAATTGTATGTATCATATAAAGTATGAGGAGACACATTCACAAGTAAAGCATATGCATGATTTCTTCTTGATTGGTGATGACAATTTTTTTTAAATAGGTGGCTCAACCTATTCAGTTGCTTTTTCCATAAATATTTCAATGTGGACTGTGACTTAGGTCAGACCGACACATTTACTTATCCCTCTTAACACGCATTTTTCAATACTATATATCATTCTCACAGAGCATATATCAGAGGATATTGACTATAAGGTATGCATCATTACTTGGTCACAGTTACCGAAATCAAATTTACTCCTCTTGCCAAGATTCTTTGATCCGTAACCTCTGGTTTATACCAGTCGAAGTTAATTAAAGGTTCTTGTCTTTTGTACTACTGCAATGGTCACAAGACTGGTTGCTAACCTTTTTTTCTGAGTTGCACTTGAATGTGCAGGAGATCCATTCTAGAAAGCTGCGGAGCTATAGAACCAGGGTTGGAGATGAGTTCCGGAAGTCAAAAGGTCTTATTCTTGTGACTTCTAATGTATCTGCATGAAGTTTTGATTTTCCAGATGTCACCCTTATTATGCAAGTAATATGGTGGATAATTTCTTTTTACAATACAAGGGATCATTTTGGAATGCCTGTATAGATAGGGCTAACAATTGGTGCATTTTTACACGATATGTTATGCATGAAGATCAACTAGGAGCAATATATAACTTTCAATTGTATGTATCATACAAAGTACATAAATTACACAATATTCTATACATCGGGTATCGAAAACTTGCACGACCGGCGATTATGCCCGGTTTGTTTACATCGCCCACACTTTACTGTTTTCGATTCCTCTCCACGCGATGGAATTCTAAGCTTTTTGGGTCTTCCAGCTGACCTCCTCTGTCTTGGAGGTTTAATCTGCGCACAATACTCCTTCATCCCTGCTGAAATTTCTCACTCGCTATTATCGCGTACTGGATGCACCGATTACTATATGTGGCCAGGTAATTATGCGCCATGTAGAATGGGGAGCAGTATAAGTAGTGATCCAGATTGTAGTTTATGCAGGCTGACAGGACATGCATGCAAGGGTACCCCTTCACCCCAAAATCACGACATGTACATGAAAACTCATTAAGCTTCACCGTATCATTATAATCTCCAACGATATAGTACTCATCTCGAGAAATAGCATGGCAGCGAACATCTCGCGCCTTCCGCATGATATCCTTTAACTATTTCTTCGCCCATGATGTCAATGGACCCACAAATAATGCCGTAGATTCTCGTCTCTTGTAAAACAATTCTTGTTTCTTTAATATTATATCCTCTATCAATTTCGTAACGGGGTATTCGTGTACTTTTTTGAAAAGGGCTTTAACGCAGTCAGAAATATTCATTGTGACCAAGTTAAATTTTCTTCCTGAAAAGTGCGAAGATGCCCATCTCTCGTACCCGATTTCTATCAGCCATGCATGTACTTGAGGATTGGCCATTTCAATATCATGCATTATTTTTTTAAATTCGGCCCTCCTGCAAGTCTTCACAGCTATCCAGTAATACATCTCCAACGACTTGTCCTTAAAAGTGTCCACCAAGTTTCTATAGATGTGGTACGCATAATACCCATGGATTGCACGTGAGAAGACTTGGGGAACCTCTTTTATTAGACCTTTATGCCAGTCGGATATAATGACAAGACTCTCCACAGACCCTAACATATTGTTAAGGTAGGTAAGGAACCAATTCCAACTATTGTTGTTCTTTGATTCCCTAATGCCAAACGCAAGTGAAAATATATGATTGTCCTCATCTAAGGTCGTGGCGATGAATAGTACACCCTTGTATTTGCCCTTTAAGTGTGTGTCGTCAATAGCTAATACCCTCCGCAATGATTTCTGAAAATTTCGAATGCATTGTTTGAGAGCTAGAAAACATCTCTCGAATCTCCAAGTCTATTGGTTTACAAAAACGGCAGTAACTGTCCCTGGGTTGGTCCTCCTCAACTCATGCAAATATAAAGGGAGTTGATTGTAGGAGTCTTCGTAAGACCCCATCACGTGATTAATTACAAGCTCTCTAGCTTTCCATGCCTTTTAATAACTGATACGAATATTATATTTCTCTTGCATGGTGAAGATAAAGTCACGTGGCCTCAACCCTATGCGTTGTTCAATGCGGCTAATAACCAGATCACACGCTAGCTTAGTGCTGGTTTATCGGTGATCACTCTTCATCCATGTCATGCCGCACGTGTATTTTGATGTATAAGTCCATATTTTGAATATACTCGTATCATTCACCCGAGATGCATGAACCCTCTATTCGCATGCATCTTCGAAGCACACCACGGTAAATCTACTCGAATTTGAGTATACTACTTTATACTGGAAATTATTCCAAATTGCAAATTGACTCAAAACATACTGGCACTGACTCTTTTCCTTAAACGTTTGCCCTTCAGCTATATCGATCGGTTCATATAACAAATTAGTATATTCCAGCATTTTTACATTAGTGAGTGCATCATCATCAAATGGCGCAAGAACTTGACAAGTCATGAGGTTTGATGTTTCGGGGAGGTCTCGAAGCGGAATGTCGCTTACACGCACAGATGGGATGGTGGATGATAATGGCAAATCTGTTGTTGATGCTAACGGCGGTGTCTTATATTCATAATTACTGTTAATGTCAACTACACCACTGACTTGACTGGTCATAAAGTTTGTTATTTGCAGCGGCTCGAGTAATTGATCATTGCTTACTACCACTTGTAATGGACAAGGATTGTATTTGAATTCCACGTCATACTCCTCAGCCACACTGTCCACATATGTTTTGGTATTGATGTGTTGGATTGTTTCGATGACTAACGGGATGAATTTTTTTGAATGCTCAAACTTGTAAGACAAGAACTCTTTGACATCATTGTCGTCTTCGATTTCGATTGAAGGCATTGATTCGTTAGTGCAAGGATTCAATACTTTCATCCTAATATCACAATCTTCTGGTCCGCTCTTAATAATCTTGTAAATTCTAGATCGAAGCTCCTCATACATAGTCTCAAGACGTAGCGTTGTTTATTTTGATGTTTCACCCGTGTACGAGTATCGCTTGTTTTCAAATTCTAACTCCCTGCCAAAAGAGCACATTATTCTTGCAGCCATTATCTGAAAACTAATACAATGACACATTATCAGTGAATCATAAATCAATGGAACCATGCCATATGACAAAACTCGATTAAATAATGAAGGACCTTCGTCGTTAACGAATGGTTTCAAGTGGTGCTTGTTTAATTTTCTAACGCTATCTATCATGTCATTGAGCGAGGGAAGCATTATCAGTTTGAGCGGGGCACACATGAAATTCAGCAGGACAACCTGAAAATTGAGCTGGTCAAAATAGAAATTCAGCAGGAGTAACATGAAATTGAGCAGGGCAGATAGGAAATGAGCGGGGTAAGCATGAAATTGAGCGGGGCAAACTAGGAAACGAGCGGGGTAAGCATGAAATTGAGCGGGGCAAACTAAAGAAATGAGCGGGCTAAGCATGAAATTGAGCAGGGCAAACATGAAATTGAGCAGGGCAAACTAGAAAATGAGCGGGGCGAGCATGAAATTGAGCGGGGCAAACTAGGAAATGAGCGGGGCAAGCATGAAATTGAGCGGGGCAAACTAGGAAATGAGCGAGGCAAGCATGAAATTGAGCGGGGCAAACTAGGAAATGAGCGGGGTAAGCATGAAATTGAGCAGGGCAAACTATCAAATGAGGGGGGGCGAGATGAAATTGAGTGGGGCAAACATGAAATTGAGCGGGGCAAACTAGAAAATGAGTAAGCATGAAATTGAGTGGAGCAAACTAGGAATTGAGTAGGGCAAGCATGAAATTGAGCGAGGCAAACATGAAATTGAGCGGGACAAATTGAAAAATTCAGCGGGAAAATCCAACAGATTTGTGTGATAAGCATGAAATTGAATGGTGCAAACTGAAAATTGAGCGAGACAAACTATAAATTCAGCTATGCAAGTAAGCATTAAATCGAGAGCGCATATCATGATATTGAGCTGGGCAAACGATAAATTGAGCGAGCATATCATGATATTTATGTGGGCAAACGATATTTTGAGCGAGCTTAGAGTGATATTGAGTTGGCCAAACATTTCTTCAAGCAAGCATAGCATGATATTGAGCAGGGCAAACATTAAATTGAGCGAGCATTGCATGAATATTGAATGGGCAAACTGTAAACCGAGCGAGTATAGGATAATATTGAGCTAGGCAAACAGTAGATTGAGCAATCATAGGATTATATTTATCGAGGTAAACATTAAATTGATCTTATCTACCATGAAATCAAGCTAGGCAAACATTAAATTGAGCAATTCTAACATCAAATTTATCGCGGCAAACATTAAATTGACCTTATCTACCATGAAATTAAGCTGGGCAAACATTAAATTAAGCGATCCTAGTATGAAATTTATCACAGCAAACATTAAATTGACCTTATCTACCATGAAATTAAGCTAGGCAAACATTAAATTGAGCGATCCTAGTATGAAATTTATCGCGACAAACATTAAATTGACTTTATCTACCATGAAATTAAGCTGGGCAAACATTAAATTGAGCAATCCTAGCATGAAATTGAGCAGGGTAAACATGGAATTCAGCAAGCATACCATCAGATCAAGTGAGCCCTAACATAGAATTGAGTGAGCTTCAAATTGAATTCAGCGAGTTTGACATGAATTCAATCGATCAATGCATAAATTTAACTAAGCCTAACGCATGAAATTAACTAAGCCTAACACATGGAATTGACCAAACTTCGCATGCAATGCCATTATACGAGTGTAGCTTTTTTTTTCAGGATCTATACTTCCGACTGCCGCAGTACCGGTCAAATGCAGGTTGAAGAGAGGTGCTTTGGAGTAAGGGAATATTTTAAACCTTTTCAAAGAGATGCAACCAGTTCGTTAGATTTAACGTAACCCTAGCCAAGATGAAATATGGAAAATGTAGAATAACGATATCTAGATGGATATCTAGATGCTTCAGGGAGATTTCAGTCAAGAAAATGAGAAAAAAAACCCTTCGTACTTCAATTCTTCATTGGAAGAGAGTGCAGGGGAAGCACCTGTTTTTTCCATTAAGGGGAGTGAAAGCAATGCTGAAAAGCAGTAGTAGTGAAAAGAGTATGCAAAAAGGATTATTTTTATCCTGAAATTCGTAATCCGCAAGTGTAAGTCTAAGTTGCAAAAGAAAGTTTGTCTTCTTTCGGAAAAACAGCTGGCTAAAAGGTGGGGTCTACAAGCCTTAATTTCTTGTATGGGAACGGATTGGCTACTCCCCCTACCACCGGCCCGATGGCTGATGGTCGGTGCTATGTGGGCCCCACCATGATGTATGTGTTTCATCCATTCCGTTCATCCATTTTTATAGATCATTTTAGTTCTTGAACCAAAAAATGAGAGGGATATAAATATAAGGTGGACCACACCACAGGAAAACAATATTGATTGGATATCCACCATTAAAATCCTCCTAAGGCCCACTGTACTGTTTATTTGACATATAATATGTTGATTAGGTCATACAGGCCTAGATGATGGGAAAAAACAAAAATCAGCTTGATCCAAAACTTTTATGGCCCCCAAAAGGTTTTTAATGGTCGACTCATTCAACACTTTTTCCTGTAATGTGGTCCACTTGAGATTGGGATATACCTCATTTTTGGTCTTATATGATAAAATAATCTTGAAAAATAGATGGACGGCATGGATGAAACACATACATCATGGTGGGGCCCACAGAGCACCGACCAACAGCCATGGGCGGGTGGCAGGGGGAGTAGCCAATCCGTTTCTGTAGCTTGGAGCGCGTGCAATAAAATGCTCCATGGGGCCCATGTATATATCTGGTAAGCACTGTGTCCGTCCGTTGTGCCAACTCACGTTGGCACGTAAGCCCAAAGGTAAGAACGATAAAAAACTGGGCCATGCCAAAGGGATAGAGCCTTACTGGGTCCCACCGAAGTTTCTGATAAAAAACTTAAGGGCGTATTTGGACGGGCAGATCCCATGGGATCGGATTTTTTATTTGTATTTTTTTCTCAGGGACAGCTTGTTAATACACACCCATGGGATTGGATTGTATTACGGTGGATGGCAGCCATTTCAAGGTAACGATGGCTGCGTCGGTGGATTACTGCAATTCCATGAGATTGCTAGATTAAGGGATATTACCACCGAGTTTGTTTGTCACGCTTGGCCAATCCGGGGATTATGCCCGACCAATCCCTTCCAATCCCTCCAACTAAACACAGCAAAATGGATAGAATTATGAGGGATATGGTGGATTTCAAGATAATGATGGTGATGCCAGTGGATTGTTGGCAATTCCATGGGATTGATATATCCAAGCAGAAGTTCAACGTATCTGTTTGGCACGCTCGGCCAATCCCAAGATTGCTCCTTCCAATCCCTTCTAATCCACCTATCCAAATTGGACAGGCCGATTTCATGAGATTGGATTGTACTAGGGTGGATGACAGCCATTTTAAGGTAATAATGGCTGTGCCAATCCCATGGAATTGTTCTATCTAGGGATTTCACCACCGAGTCTGTTTGGCACACTTGGCCAATCCCGATATTACTCCCGGCCAATCCCTTCCAATCTATCCAACCAAATACATCCTTGGCAAAATAGATAGGATTAGAAGGGATTGGGTGGATTTCAAAGTAATGACGGTGATGTCCATATATTGCTAGCAATTCCATGGGATTGTTATATCCAGGCAGAAGTTCAACATGTCTATTCAGCACGCCTGGTCAATCCCAGGATTGCTCCTTCCAATACAATCCAATACCTTCCAATCTGCCTGTCCAAACACACCATATGTGCCATGCCAAAGGGAATACTAGAAACCTTTTAGGAATGGAGGATAGGTCCGGAACAAGCTTATAAAAAGGGTTTTGCAATATATGAAATCCAATTAAGAGAATGTGTATTCCTTAATGATACTCAGAAAAAAAGTTAGGACTAATTTACGGTTTGCACTTCAAAGTCCGGAATGAATTTCTTCGATCCAGGCATTCACAGGGCCAGTTACATCATGCATGCCCTATGTAGAACTGTGCCTAGATCTGAAGGACTAAATAGGTTTGCGATCTGCTCTACATCACGCATGGCCCACCTTAGCATGCGTACATCATCCAAACAGTCTAGAAGAGTTGGCCTGCTGTGAAAGTGAGAGCCCAAAAATCAAGCCTATTCAATAATCATGTTGGCTACCACGTTAATTTGGAGGTTTTTAGGTAATTTACTGTTGTTTCATGTTGTGTGGCACACTGAATAAATACATACGTCTGAATTTTTGGATAAGCCCGTCATCATTGTGGGCGTAATGAACTGGTTGGTTGTAATACCACAATCCAGTGGGCCCCACGAAGAAATAAGCAGTGAACCATATTGACAGGACAATCCTAGCCATCCCTTTTTTTTTTCCACCATTCCCAGCTGATTGCAACCGTTTAACTCCCATTTGCTTTTTGCAGTCCAGTCCTAGGTCACAAATATGATTTTTAGAAATGTCGTTTTGGGTAACTTCTAAAAATGATGAATCGATGGTGGGGGTCCATTAAATGAATGATCGATATCCACTGTTTACTCTGCCATGAGGACAGTAAGAGCGTGGCTCTATCACACGTTGATTGAGACGTTTTATCATTGCCCATGCAACACAATCATACCGAGAGAAATCAAACGCAGAACTTTTTGGTGGGCCATCTTATTTAAACTCCATAACTTCATCTCTTTCTCCAGTGTTCTTGTAGGACGACTTTGGTGGGCCATCTTATTTAAACCGTTGGCCATTGTATGTTTGTAATTATTCATCGATCAACGGTTGTAGGAGGCAGGATCGGCTACAAACTTTGTGGGCCCACCGTGATGTGTAAATGACATCCAATCCGTTGATCATTTGTGAACCTTGTCATGTTCCTTTTGATCTCCGAAACTTGGGCTCATATAAGAATAGGTGGTCACACCATGTAAAATAATGCCTAAGAACATGTTTTGTTGCCCATCTGATCTTTGGAATGGCCTCATCTTTTGGGTTATCCATTCGTCCTGGTCAAGAAAATCTTCTTAATGGATGGGATGGCATATACAGAACAAGCTGTGCCCCACACATAATCTGGAATGTTTTCAATGGTGGGCGCCCATGTTCCTCACCTAACATTTGAACCAGTCACATTTTTGCTCCCTAAGGAGAACAAGAGGGGATCACATGATGGATGGATTAGATGTTATTTATACATTACAGTGGGCCTTAAAAAGATTTTTTATGTTTTTTGGATAGGCATAAGGTGAAAAAACTTGCACATGGACTACACATGTAAAAATTTTTGAAAGTAATTTATAAATAAAGATGCGTGGTTGACATCCATTAATAAAATTGAATATAAGGTAAATATATTTCTATCATCACCTATAAATACAGTCCAGGAGCTGGATTAATGCAACTGAAACAATGTTTGAGCTACTATGAACATAAAACATATAAACCAAGCATATAATCTTCCATTTCTCTAAGTAAGAATGCTACCCATTTAATTACATATAAAACACCACTTTTCCTCAACTCTTTTCGATGTGGAACTAAAGAAAATGCACTTTTCTTTTGATTTTTCAAAATCATTTTTTAAGAAAAATAAAAAAATTTAAAATATTTTATTTATTTTTAAACAAAAAATTTCAACAATTTATACATGTACTTAATTAAAAAAAATTAAGATTTAAGAGAAGCAAAGAACACCAATCAACTATTTGTTTACATCATTCTACGTGCGTATAAAGATTCTAATTATTTTAATTAAGTTTTCTATTATATGTATAGTTTGTTTTGTAGGAAATATTTGCAATTTATGAAGTTCTGGATATTGTGGCAAATATTGTTGAGATGTTCAAAATCTTATGACTTTTTAACTGAACATTAATAAAAAGATATTAACTTGTTAATATTATGAATTTTCAAAATCTTGGCAAATTTAAATTTTGTGTGATTTCATCGCAAAATTATTGTGATATTAACATAACATATGGTACCAAAAAACATACTGTTATTTACTAATTCTTAAATTTATTTATCCATATATGTGAATTTTCATTTATTAATATATAAGGAATCCAAATATATTGATAAGTAAAATCAAAATGTATCAGGATTTCTAAATGGGAAAACAAATATATAATGAGGTTTTTCCATATGACTACTCGCCTTCATGGCGATGGACTTGTTATCGCCTAATTTTAAAATATTTAAATTAACATGTTATGCTTTGAACTGTTTGTATTTTATATGGTTTAAAACCTATATTTTTAAAAATGACAAAATTACCCTCTAAGTGAAGTAAACCAGCTTTTTTAGCAAGAGTGCGGATGTAACTTCGGGGATTCCGGATCTACCGAGGTGAGTGGGATCCCTTACCATGGCGCCTACCTTGGTGTGTGTACCTTACATCCACGCCATCCAACTGTATTTAAAACTCATGTTAGAGCATTATGAAAAAAATGAAGCCGATCCAAATCTCTGGTGGAACAAAATATAAGAAACAATAGTAACTAACCATTAAAAACATCTTGTGGGCCACAAATGTTTTGGATCAAGATTATATTTTGGTGGTCTCTTCATCTAGGTCTTTATGACCTTATCAAAAGGTTGCATGGAAAATAAACATTCCAGTGGACCTCATGAAGTTTTTAATGGTGAGGATTCAATCATGACTATTTCATGTACTATGGTCTACCTGAGATTTAGATCTACTTTATTTTTTAATCAAAATGAGTTTTCGGCATGGATGGACGACGTATATAAGGTACACACATCTAGGTGGGCTCCATAGTCAAAGATCTCACCCACACTGGTGGATCTTGCTCCCAAAATGCACTGATTTTCTCTCCTGTATATATTTCATACTACACAACATAATTTTTAACATGTAAAACTTTTCTAACCTCATCATGATTTATGTGTTAGAATCACACCATCTAACAATTTATCCAAATCACTCTAGAGAACATGCCCAAAAATGAAGCACATCTAAAGCTCAAATGGATCACACTAGAAAGCATTGGGGATTGAAAAACTATTGTTGAAACCTTTATAGTGTCTCCTATAAGGTTTATTTGCCACCTAACCTCTTCATAAGGTCACACATTCTTCAATGAACTATGTGGATCTACATATATTACATATACATTATAATAGGACCATGTAAGTTCCATATGCCTACACTTTTGATTCTCCTCTTTTTCCACGATGTGCTACATAATAAGCAGTCAAATTTCTTGCCATGTGATATTTACATGGTCCCTACCATGGTGTATTTCTAAGATCTACGCCGTCCATCTATATTTCATATCATTTTAGGATATGAACTCCAAAACAAGGCAAATCCAGGTATCAAGTGGACCTCACCATAGGAAACCGTTGGAATTGGACTCATGCCGGTGAAAACTTCTTGGGGCCACAGAAAGCTTTGACCAAGATGATAGTTACGTTTTACCATAATTCCGATTTGTGTGAGCTTATCAACAGGGTCCTATGAAAGTTTCAATGATATTTTATTTAATCTCCACTGCTTTTAGTGGCGTGGTCTAATTGAGCTTTGGATGTGTCTCATTTTTTGGACTCTTTCTTTAGAATGATCTGAAAAAATTGATGGATGGTGTGGATCTAATACATAAATTATGGTGGCCTCCTTGAAGCTCCACACATTAAAATTTGTGTTGTGTAGTACGCAATCTATTCTCTAGTGAGAAAATCTACATGTAGAGCTGGGCATTTATAACGCCCTGAAAATCGAGGGTCATGCATACACTCAACTCCCGAGTGTCACTTATAACCGATTTTCATTAATATGCGTTTAATCAAATTTAAATGCATAGCCTGAAATTTCCTAGAACATGAAGCATAACCACACAAGTCTATTGAAATAAAAGAGATCTAGTATATATATAGGTCCAAAAATATAAATGGGTCGCACAAGATGTTGCCCAACAAAAACTACAAAAAAAGAATGATATGTCAAAAAAGAATATAGCTGAGCCCACTGCTCAGTGGTCCAAATCCTGCCTATCAAACCAATGGAGAGCCGCCCATCAGTTGGAAGTAAGACAGCTCATCCTCCTCGTCAAGACTCGCGTCGTCAGGCTCCTCGTACTCTGCATCACCTGCATCTACGGGGAGTCTGGTTGGTGTTTTAAAATACCGTCCCAGAGTGGGAGTGAGTGATCAACTCAATGGGTGTTACTAGTCTTAAGTTATAACAAGCATCAGTTATATTACGAATTTAATGAAAAATAATCATTTATAAACACTTATCTAATCTTATTAATGCGCATGCATGACAAATGATATAATGCATGCCCTCGCCACAACACTCTCTCGAGCAACTCCATCGAACAATCACATATAACCAATACTCCCTCAAAACGACCTCGACTACCGAGTTGCCACCTATCTAATGCGATGCAATGTGATCGTGTTAACCGAGTTCTTAGTTAAGTCTATTCATTCAACAGGCTGGGAAATCTGATACACCCCACATATCAATGCCTCAACTAGTTACGATGTCAAGGCCTTTCAACGCACGAGGCCTGGGCACCGCGATCCTTGATCCCGTCAGGTTCCCCATCCCCAACTTCAAGCACATGGGAGTTGTTGAGAACTAGGATCGCTCATCGTCACTACGGTGAGGTTCGTCACCCCAGCGTAGGCCGACAGCTCGAACACGGTGTCCCATTTCACCATGCCCGGCTCACGAGTCGATGGATCAGCTTCAATTGGTTATCAATGGGCTACAATAGTTGTAGAGTATTCCAGGTTTCATACATATGTGAGCAAACAGGGTTAACAAACAATGTTGGTCAGTTAGTAGACTAGGCCGCACGAATTCAGGCGAGCACTTGATAGACGACATCGGGTACAAGCGACCCATGTAGTCGAACTACTGTCGCCAATACACACCCGCATAAATCCACGAGTTTAGTCTTAGAATTATCCTACCAATAAGACCACCTTCACTCTCCTCATATTCTTAACCAACTCAAGGATTTGATAGTAATGCGTAGCATGCCAACTAACCGGGTTATCAACTAACATATGTAATATCATGCATTCACACTTTTCAATATAAAACTAAGATTTTTCCTACCAAGCAAAGCTAACAATGTTGTGAAATAAAGGTGCTTGTGTGTTGTGTGGGTTAGTGAGGAAACTAAGCATTTCATATACATCATAAGATTAAAATGCACATGGGTTAATACATCATACATACTATAAGATAACATCATACACGAATCAACAAAACACGAACATGCAAACATCAATTTATACTCAATCATTTGAACAACAACAAACACTACATAGCTATTCCACATTGATTGAAAGGATCAAGGTAAGGTCTTTCCTAAGTTCTCTCTAGATCCTCCAAATATATCATCCAAGCAAGCAAAATCATTAAACTCATACTAAAATTGGTGCTACGTCACCTAACGATAATAGTCCGCGCCTTAAGAGAAGATTTTCATTCTTTGAGATCTTAGGGTTTGGAGATTTGGGTAAAGCCGTCAATTCTTAAATCAAAATCAAGAAAGACAACATTAATGTCTAAAAATCTACACTAGGTTGTTCCATTGAAGGGAAAATATACCATTCTTACCTCTGCTTCTTGACATGGGTGGGTTTGATGGGAGTTTTGTAGTAGCCACCGGTTTACTTGAGGAAATACCAACCCTACGAGTATCAAGATTTTTCTCACCCACACAAACACTCTCTCCCTTCTTCATTCTTCCTTCCTCTCTTCTTCCTTTCTTTTTTCTCCCTTTTCTCTCTTCTCTCTTTCTTTTCTTTAGGGTAAAATCGTATAGGGAGAGGAGGTGCCCAATTAAGGCCCTTTTATAATGTCAGATTTGGTATAAATGGCCCAAAGGGCTAGGTTTTTACTATATTAGACTTATGGGAGGGTCTTTCTAAGCTCTAGGGCCCACTATGGGGTGTACATATTGATATACATCGTAAGATAGTTAGCCCTAATGATGATCTACGTATGTATATGATCGGCTCGTCATTTGGATGCACCGATCGACAGATATGATTAAAAGTCTGGTCAACGGTCACCGATAGTCGATCGGGGCCACGGCTATACAAATATGAGTAGGAAAATATCCTTACTACACGGGTAAAGTTTGTTCATAAACCGATAGTCCAAAATCTTCAACTTTGTATAAGATGGACAATCCAAATCACTTAAGTTTCAGTTTCTTCCTTTAGGATATTTGCACTTCTCATGCACTCATCCTCTGGCTTAAGTTGAGCGATTCTTGATAGTACCCAGGTTCGGCTCTCGCAATAGACGTCGAGCTTAGTAAGACGAACATTATTCTATAGTTTTGGAACTAGTAGCCCACCAACGAGCGGTATAGAGTTTGTTCAGAAAATCGGGACATTTCTGGAATGAATTAAGTGTTGAGATTTCTCGGGGGCAATGATTAGGGTTTGGATTAACTATGTTTATAGTGTGGCCTATTTATAACTAGTGAAAGTGAAGGTTTGGTCATGATTACTCTCAACAGTCGGTTTTAGGCTAAAAAAGTAACGGGATTGATTTGGTCTATTAGTCAAGATCTGTGCCTTATCTGACTCGGCTTCGGTTAGATCTTTACTTTAATTATGATTGTCTTGATTAGTTAGTGATGGGTTGGTTAGATTTAGGCCTTATGTGAGTAAATCATGGGGCTAAACTTGGTGTTCAAGTGATCGAGCGGATTCGTTGGCTTCTTACAGTTGATTAATCGGACTTGTGCGGTTCTTTACTGATTCCACTCATGCGTAGAGTGCTAATAGTTAGTAAGTGACAATATAAGTTAATTATAAAAAAAAGAAATTTTAAGGATTTTTGAAAATCAAAAACAGCGAAAATCCAGGATGTTACAGCATTGGTCCGGATCGGATCGGATTGGGTCCAACTTGATCCGATTCGAAATTTCAATGGCCTGACCCAAACTCGATCTCATCCTAGACCAAATCCAGGTCACCTGACTCGGATAGTTCCGAAATGTGCATTACCCGATCTGATCCGAGTCTGACTCGATTAGGAAAACCGAGTCGGATCGGATTAGGCATAGTTCGAATCAATTCAAATGTGAGTTAATATATGTCATGTATACAATATTGGAGTGCCTGTGTATCAAGTGTCATACGAAGTGGGAGTATCATACAACTCCTCTTTCCAATTTCATACAAAGCGGTAAATAGCTGGAGTTAGTCATATTTATGGTTTTTGTGGGCGGTGACTTGTCGAATTTCTGGCCTTGCACAAAGAAGAGTCTATACGTGGCATGTCTTTGAGGGATGATACGGTAGATTCGGGAGGATCAGAACAGAGAAGATACATCCATCTATGTCATACACATGCAATAATAATTTATAAATTTGATCCGTTCAATTTATGGATTATATAATTTATGATTATATTTTAAAAAGAAGATGCTATTAACTGATCCTATCCATCTTTTTTACGACTAAAATGTGACCATTAAATTTTCATCTGTGAAATTTTTGCATATGAATTAAGATAGACTATATATATATATATATATATATATATATATATATATATATATATATATATATATATTTATATATATCTGAATTTTAAAAATTGGGTTGTTTTCTAGTGAATGGACGGACTGGATTGAAATATCATCTTTCGGAATGTACGGCGGAAGGAGAGGACTATTGTATTCCGATTCCTCAAATTCTACCTTATCATGACGCTTTGCTTGAAGAAAAAGTAACAGATGGATAGGAAGAATGGACGAAGAAATGAGTAATTGGCATGCTGTGTGTTGGAACGTATACATTCTTTTTTAGTTTTGATAATTTGAAAGGATTATTTGGCTATCCAGACCATTGGTATGATTTTATCCACATTTTAAACTGTAACTATATTTCAATTTAACCATCTTTCATTCCGAATAGAGATAAATATCAGCAACTGTCCTCTATCAACTTAAAAGTGACCAAATATGGTTGGATATAATATTATTTATATATATACTCCAGGTAAATGGTCGATGCACATTAATGGAAAAATTTTAATGGTCTGTATTGCTTAATAATGGGGTAGAAATTGCCAACTATGAAAGTGCGTGTACAATGGTCAAAGATGAAAATCCACGTACCGAATAATTTCTCTCCTAAAGGCTTTAACATCGGTGCAGGATGGATCCAGACACGGATCGCGTCCTACCCGTCCCATTTCAAAACCCTCAGGGTGTGTTTGGCCGGGCAGATTGGAAGGGATTGAATGATATTAGGGTGGATTGCATCACCTTCAAGGTAATGATGGTTGCGTTAGTGCAAGATCCATGGGATTACTATATCTCGGGAATATATCACCGAGTCTGTTTGGCTCACCTATCCAATCCTAGGATTGCACCTTCCAATTCCTTCCAATCCGTCCAACCAAACACGTCCAAGGCAAAATTGAATGGGATTAGGGTGGATTGGATGGATTTTAAGGTAATGATAGTGATGTCAGTGGATTGCTAGCAATCCCATGGGATTGTTATATCCCAGGATCAGAATCCTGTGTCTGTTTGGCACGCCCGGCCAATCCCGAGATTTACCTTCCAATCCGCTTAGGGGCTGGTTGGCCGGGCAGATCCTATGGTATTAGGAGGGATGGGATCAATTTTAAGGTAATGATGGTGGTGTCAGTGGATTGTCTTAAGATCCATGGGATTGCTTATATCCCGGGACAAGTTCACTGGGTCTATTTGGCACGCCCTGCATATCCTGGGATTTTACCTTCCAATCCATCTAACCAACGGATAGGATCAATATTAAGGTAATGATGGTGATGTCAGTGTCTTAAGATCCATGGGATTGCTCATATCCCAGGACAAGTTCACCAAATCTGTTTGGCTCGTCATGCCTATCCTAGGATATTATCGATCCCATCCCTCCTAATACCGTGGGATCTGCTTGGCCAAACAGGCCCTAAGGGGGCATTTGGTGCATGGTATTAGATGGGATTAGGTGGGATGGAATTACATTTGGTCCCATGCCAATTCCACCGGATGTTTGGGAAGAATGGAAAAGCTTGGAATTAGATTAGATGGAATTGCATTGGGGTCCCATGTCAACTCCACTTAGGGCGTGTTTGGCCGGGCGGATTGGAAGGGATTACGTGGTATTAAGGTGGATGACATCACTTTTAAGGTAATGATGGCTGCGTCAGTGGATTGGTGCAAGATCCATGGGATTGCTATTTCCCGGGATTAGATCAGCGAGTCTGTTTGGCACGCCCATCCAATCTCAGGATTGCACCTTCCAATCCCTTCCAATCCGTCGAACCAAGCACGTCCAAGGCAAAATTGAATGGGATTAGGGTGGATTGGATGGATTTCAAGGTAATGATGGTGATGTCAGTGAATTGCTATATCCCAGGATCAGAATCCTGAGTCTGTTTGGCTCACCTAGCCAATCCCGGGATTTACCTTCCAATTCCTTCTAATCCCTTCCAATCCGCCCGGCCAAACAGGCCCTTAATGTTAGCAAGTTGTGTAGGACCCACCATGATGTGTTGGCTATATCCACACCATCCACCCATTTTTCGAGATCATTTTAGAGCACAGGCCAAAAAATCAGGTAGATCTAAAGCTCAAGTGGACCCCACCATAAAAAGTAGCGAGGATTGAATACCTACCATTGAAAACTTCTTTGGGGCCACATAAGTTTTGGATTTGCCTCATTTTAGGCCCATGCCATAAAATGAGGTTACAAAATAGATAAACAGTTTGGATATAACACACATGTTATTCTCAATAGTTTTAAATGATGGTGAGTATATCCATTCAATGTACCACCATATTACAAAAATAGCATGGAATTAAGCTTATCTCATGGTAATAGGGGACAATCCCTGCTATGTGTAATAATTATGTTTTTTGAATCCCATCCCACCTAATCCTTCCCAACGACATGCGCTAAACACCCCTTAGAAAGCGTTTGGAGTGCCTGTGTATCAAATACATCTGGTCCAAATTAGATCGGATTCAATTGGATCGGATTCTGAATCAGATCGGGTCAGATCAGGTCTAATTCAAACTCGACCTAAAAAGATTTTGGATCTGGATAGGGCTACCCAATCTGCACCGATCCAGACCGTCGGTTCGGTTCGAATCGGGTTGGATCAGATCTGATCGGGTTAGATATATCGGATCGGATCTGAAATGCCCAGATCTATCTACATGTTTTGTGAGCTTTGTCGTGGAGAATGACGTGTACCAATGAGAAGCCACAGAGACATATTTCCTGCTAAAGGCTTTCGGAAGTTCCTACACTAGGATGTTGGGAGGGGCTCATCGTGATGTTTGTGAGAAATCCACTCCATCCACCCATTTTTTGAGCTCATTTTAAGTAATGTGAGAAAAAAATGAGGCAGATCCAAATCTCAGGTGGACCATACCACATAAAACAATGGTCATGGAAATAGACACCATTGAGATTATTAACCCCTCAAGTGTCATGCTAAAAAAACTTTGGGTTTGTCATGATATATGTGTTATATTCATGCCGTCCATCGGTTTTGCCAGCTCATTTGAGGGCATGAGTCAAAAATTGATGTAGATCCATATCTTAGGTGGACTACAGCACACAAAATAATGGTCATTGAACACGCACCATTAAAAACTTCTTAGGGCCCACAATGATATGCATTTGTCATCCAACCTCTTCATAATGTAACACAGACTTAGATAAAGAGAAAACATAAATATCTACTTGATCGAAACTTTTATTGGCCCCCAAGAAGTTTATAATGGTGGGTGTTCAATCACCACTGTTTCGTGTAGTAGGATCCACATGCTATTTAGATCTGACTCATTTATTTTGTTGATAGCCTAAAATGAGTTGTCAAAATGGATGGACTATGTCGATCACACGCGTAGATTAGGGTGGGCACCATCAAATCTTTTGTGAGGGCAAATATGCTTTTTAAATATCTTAAGAGTGTTCGTCCAAGAAACAACTATTTTTCCATATTTTAAAAAACATAACTTTGTTAATTTAAATATTTTAAAATCAGTCAATGACCCTAAAGGCATGCGATTATATAAAAAAAACCCTTATATATAAGAGAATGCCATGCACATAAAAAAAATTAACCTTTAAAAAAAATCATACATAGACACCATAATAAATCATTGCATTGGTGGATGTGATAACCATTATATCATAAGGTCACATTTATAGGTACGATGCATTGAGTTGAATTTCAAGTTTTTGAAGTATGCAAAAATATAGCCTTGTGGACAACAAAATGACAAATAACCTCCCACCCTCGAGCTAGAGATGGTCGGTCTTGTCAGGGGCTCTGTGGGGCCACCATGATCTATATGTTTTATCCATACAATCCATCAATTTTGATAGATAGTTTTAGGGCTTAAGCCCAAAAAGGAGGAAGATTGAAGGCTTAAGTGGACCACACCATAGGAAGCAGTAAGGATTTTATACACACACACACACATCCCAATGCTCATGAGAACTCGTGAGAAATTTTTGAGAACTCATCTCATATGATATGAGCCCAAAATCTAAACGGTTCACGTGATGCAACACCCCATGAAAACTTTAAAGCCTAAAATTTATCCTGATCCAAAATTTTGGTGGCCATGGCAAAAGGAAATAGTTTCTTCTCTTAATTTGCCTCACCAGAATTTTGGATCAAGCTGAAAGTTGGGCCCCATGGGATTCATGGGGTGCCGCATCACATGGACCATTAAAATTTATGCCCATAACACGTGTGCAAAGATGCGCAGGTGCACATGACTATATATAGCAATAATTTTATTGAACCCAATTAAAATTGAATCCAGGGTGCATGGTGGAAAGGAAAAAAGATCACCGTCCTCCCTTAATTGATGATTCTTGAATCCACATAGAGAAAATCTCTAAAATAAAAAATAATATTATTCAATGAAAGTGTTGTTATAGTGTAATTGATGGTCTTATATGAGTAGAGATGCAAACTCCTACTTCAAATTTATTTGTACAAGATCTGGTAGAAGCAAATGAATGGTGCAGGATCAGTCACGTGGCGAGCATGATGTCTTTATGGTGCGCGCCGAATATACGAAGGACAGCTTATTGATGAGTAAATCTTCGAAATGTCATGCCGCTCACGTTACTTTAAGATATGGAAGAACAAACGTTGGGGTTACGCTAACGCTAAAACATGTTCGTGAGACTATAGTTGAAAGCGAAGCACAATCAGGAGAAAGTAACCATTACTTTATATATGATTGCTTCTGGCATTGCCACATAGGCAGCAATTATTTACAAGTCTATAAATAGCATAAGAGAATACGAAGTGAAAGATTTACGATCAATCAATTAGACCTAATACAAACAACAATCAATCCAATGTAACAATGTTCATCTGGTCCTTTGGAATATTTAGCTTTTTGCATTGCTTAGTAGCTTTGGAACCTTTATTATCTACAATTAGCTCGGTCAACCCCTGCCTTACGTCGGACCGACTTAATGGTAGCTAATAACTGTAACTAGTAATTATAATCCCCTTCCATTTGTGTTTACTTGCCGAATCTAAAGAAAGACCTTAGCTTTAGAAATCACCCAATTATGCTCATAAGTTAGGTTAATAGTAAGTTGTAATCTCGGCACAACTTAATTCTCGCTCATTAACGCACCGCTTGACGAAACATCTCACTGCTCTTAGCTAGGTTGGTGATCCAACTTTAGTGGTAAGTTTTGCTTTTACGCATCCATCTTCGACTTATTTTTTTCTCAATCGTATAATCAATGCACCTTTGAAAGTTTTTGATTCTCAAGGTAAAAAAGAACTCATGAGGGAATATTTTCAACCTCCACAAATTGCCTAATAGCACACTCGACAGTTAGATGAATAGACAGTTAGTCTCCTGACCATTCAACCACTTTATCTTAATGCAAGAGGTCGATGGTTTCAGTTTGAATTGGACCTAATCAGCTCTGGCATGCTCACAAATCTCAAACGTGTACCACATGGCCGAATTCCATACCAACAAATTCAAAATAAATTACTTTACAATGAAATTTAAAAAGAATACTTACTAAAATAGCAAAAGACATTTAATCCTATCGACACTTGCAAAAAAAAATTCTCATATGATAAATTGAAGACTTTGGGCTACCGAGGGACTTAAATTCTTAAATATAGCATTATTGCTTACTAAAAATAGTAAAAAAAAAAATTGCACTTTGAAATCAAATTTAACCTTTGAAAAGGTTAAATTTTGTGTAGCTTGTTAGAATCCCTTTGAATTGTACATATGACTTTCATTGAATATGACCATCTTTCACATAATTATACATGTATCTATGAGACAAATACCCATTGTGGTGTGAGTGCGTGCCTATGTGAGGGGTGTGAGTGTCTGTAATAAAAATAATAATAATCATAATTAAGTATGAAATTCCGTTTACTCACTTTAATTTATATATTTCTTTCCTTTTTATGGTAAGATTGAAAATCTTATATTTCATGTATTTACATAATCCAGCCATTACATTTTCAAAATAGTGCAAGAAGAAGTGCTTTGTATCATTTTTATTTTGACTCCGACTTGTCCTAAGAATGTTGAGGTATTTCGAATTGTTTGTTGACACAAACAAAGAAAAATCTGTTAAATGATTTCAAATTGAAACTCAGGCATATAATAGCTCCAAATTATATATCTTTGGAAAGAAGATCTCATTTTCCACCAAAACTTTCATAATTGGGTTAGCCATATAGTTCATATGTTTCCAGAATTCACATGGCATGATCAAATTGTCTCCTCTCAAACTTAGACTAGACCCAATTTAAGTAGGTTCCAAAATGGTAGACCAAAAACCTAAGCTGGTCGCTAAAAGGATTCCAGAATGACACTTTACAAAGATCTTGCTTGTTTTATATGATATATTTATTTTTTAATTTGTGTTGTTGCTTGTCTGTGGACGTTTGTATCTGTGTCGCCAATCGTACGGCTTGAGTTGGTTGGTTGTGGAGCTTGTCGGGTCTGCGCCCAGCTTCTTGTCTTTTGCTTTCGGGACTTCTTTTTCTAAAGGGGGGCGGATTGTATCCTGCTCCCTCATGGACGGAATCGGTCCATGCAGGGGTACTGTGTGTCCCATCTTGATATATAGACTTTATCTACTCCGTTCATCCATTTTTTCAGATGATTTTATATTCTTAAGGTGAAAATTAGGCGCATTCAAGCTCATATGAACCACACAGTGATAATCAAACGATCACCGTTAAAAACTGAGTGGAAGCCACGGAAGTTTTGAATCAAGCTGAAATTCGTGTTTGCCCTTCATCGAGGAACATGTGACCTTATGAAAAGGTTATATTTCAAATAAGCATCATGGTGAGCCCTAGGATGATTTCAAAGTTGAATGTCATTGTTAGTGTTGCTTCTCTGGTGTGGTCTAATTAACATTTAGGACTGTAATTTTCTGGTTAATACCCCAAAATGATATGGAAAAATGGATGAACGGTGTGGATAAAGCTCATATATCAAGTTGGGACACACAGAGCCCCTGCATGTACCGATTTTTGCCCAGCGGTGGCAGGACCCAAGCCGCCTACATGCGCCTTAACATGTGGCCACGTGTGCCAACCTTGCACACGTGTGTGGCATCCCAGTAGCGCAGTAGGTAGGGCCCACCATAATGACTAACTGGCCAACAAACCACTAACCCACTTGACAATGAAAACTTGGGAATAGTCTCAATTCAGTGCACCCGCGTGGCCCACCTGACAGGATCATATCTACAATGGTGCCCACCTGATGTACGGCTAGGATGTGGACTGAGAAAGGCCCCCCATCATTACATTTGCATGGATTCGCATCTACTCATGGCAATAGAAGATTATATTTCTCATTATGGAGTGGGCTCCAAACGGACGGTAGTGCGTTCCATAATTCTCACAGTTGAGTATCTAATTCAGTGCTCTCACGTTGTATCAAACCAAATCCCTATTTTCTTATTTATTCAAGTCCACGTCAAAAGCAACGGTCTTCCTCTGTCGTTGGAATTAACGAACGAGGTAGTCATCCATCAAACGTCAAGCGTGTCTTGATGGCACCCAGGCACGGGAAGTTTCTGCAGCTGGGAAGCGGATTGGCTGGTGCGTTGACGCCACTAAGTCGTGGGTCCCACATGAAGTATGTGTTATATCCCAACCGTCCGTTCATTCCGAGAACTCACACTGAGGCTTGAATTTAAAAATAAGATAAGATCCGAATAACCACCGAAACCACCCTGCAAAAAGTTGGGATTGGACTTCTGCCAATGAAACCTTCCTGTGGTCATAGACGTTTTGTATTGGTTTTCTATTTACCTTTATTCTTTCTTTTAAGTCCAAGTGACCTTATGAATAGATTGGACGGAAAATAGATATCATAGTAAATCACAAAAATGCTATGGAAATCATTATCCCCGTTGCTACTTATGGTGTGGTGCATTTGTGATTTGGATATGATTCATTTTTGGGCTGATCTCGAAAATATAGATGACCAGTGTGGATATAATAAAAATATCATTTCATGGCCATAATCTCCTTTGAACTGTTCGTATAGCTTGGAGATGGAGGAGCTACAACACTCACCTTCGCACGACATGTACCCACACCAGCTGTATCATTTGTGTGCTGTACACCAGCCAATCTGCTTCCCTGTAATTGGAAGCTGCGTGGGGCCCATGAAGATTCGATTCACAAATCAGGAAATGGATTGACTACTCTCGCTGCCACCGGCCAATGGTTGATGGTTGGTGATCCGTGAGTCCCACCATAATATATGTGTTTCATCCATGCCGTCTATCTATTTTTCTGGATCATTTTAGAATAAGATACCAAAAAAAGGCATATTCCAATCTCAAGTGAAACACATTACATTATATGAAACAGTGTTGAATAAACGTCGACCATTACAAACTTTTTTGGGGCCATATGAGTTTTAGATCAAGTTGATCTTTGGTTTTTCCCTTCATTTTGGTCTTTATGATCAAATCAATAGATTCTATGTCAAATAAACAGTACAGTGGGCCTTAGGAGGATTTATAATGGTGGATATCCAATCATCTAGATCATTACATATCCAATAATTTAGATGTACCCACCATCCAAAGTAGGTCCCACAGTTTTGACGGTCCTGATCATCTAACAAAAGTCTCCATCGGGACACCGTTCATGTCATGACACGTTTGATTGCGTGGAGAGAGAATATGCCATTTTTGTAGGGTATTTTGGAAAAGCGGGAGCAAGATCCACTAACCTCGTTGACGGATCTTGTTTTAGGTAAAACAGGAATCGACATGGTGGGGCCCACTTCTAGTCACGCGAAGAAACACCCGATGGAGTGTCCAGCCACTCTCCGCGTGGTGGCTCAAACGTACGGCCACGATCTCCGGCTAATAATTCAGAGGTTCTTAGAAATCAATTTAATACACTGGCAGTGTGTGATACTTGATACGCATGCACTCGGAAACTTAATGCCTGTCATATAGAAACTAAAATTAAACCGTTCACAAAGTGGGAATTAATATAGATGGCTTGTGAGCTGAAAATTACTGTTGTTTGATTTTCTGTTCGCCTGATTGGTGGTCATTTAATGAAGGGTTATGATGGAAAGCATTTGGCGACCCAAATTGAACAAGGAAAATGTCGGCTAATCAAAGGTTAGGATCTTTTTGTCAATTTGAATGTTGAATGATTAACTGTCTACATTTTCACGCATTTGAATGGTTCAATTTGAGTCAATGTGTGCCACGTGTGCAATTTTAAAATGCCTACGTATTGACATTCACACTCTACCAGAGTACTAAATCTTTTAAAGTGAGGAATGATTCGTGCAACCGTCCCATCGTAGGCTTACCATGCTACAGTTTGTCCTCGTAACAGGTCAGGTTCGCAGGACATGCGGGCTGCTGAAAGTAGGTCCTATCAAGAGCATCACTTGCTGTGGAGACGTGGCTTTTGGCTTGCCCAGTCTGCCCCCAACCAGGGGCGGCTCAAAGGGGTAAGCACGTGAATCAATCGCGTAAGCCCTTGATTATAAGGCCTAGTATTATAATAAAATTAAAAATTTTTAGGCATAAAGGTTTTATATTATAGCAAAATTAAAATTAAGAAAGATAAAAAAAAAGTTTAAAATTTAAAAAAAAAAACTTATTGAAAGGCCTATAAAATAGAAACATTTAAAAATTAGTTTACAATTTTAAAATTGAAAATAAAAAATAAATTCTAAAAACTAGTACTATCAATAATAACAGTTTAACTCTATCATCTCTTTTCAAAATAATAGCATCATTCCCAATAAATTCTTCTCCTAAAACCTACGACTACAACTACCTACTTTATTGTTAATTAAGTTTTCAAAAAATTAAATTATAATATCATTTTTCTAAATTAAATTCTAACTTCATTTTTCTAACGGTTTGGATTTATTTTCGAAATTAAAAGTTTTAAAAGAAGTTGCAAAAATAAAAATTAATACTCCAATTGAAATACTTCATCTAATAAAAGACTAAAATGTTTTCCAAATTGTTTTATTGCATATCAAATACTACTTACCATACTTGTTACAATTGCATCTGCAAAAAGAAGTTTTTCAAAATTAAATATAATAAAAAATTATTTACGAACAATTATGTCTCAAGATAGATTAAATAGTTTAACAATTTTATATATTGAAACTGATTTATTGGGTAAACTTGAATACAAAAGTTTAATTAGTAATTTTGCATCTAAAAAGACAAGAAGCAAATTTATGGTTTAATTTTAAATTTATTATTATTTTTTAAAACTAAAAAGCCTCATTTTTATGATTTGCCCAAGGCTCTCGAAAATGTTGAGCCGCCCCTGATCCTAACCGTTAATCTAAAGCTTATATATTATACCATCAAAATGGAAATAATCTAACCAATCATAGATGATCCTAACATTTGGCTAGTGGAATTGAATGGTATTAAATTGTATTAGATGGGATTAACATCATTATTGCACAATGATTGCATGTCTAGAAATAATATGGTATTGTAGTCATCCAATCTCATGTTTGGGATAATATTTTTATTACGGAAAACACTGAATTAAGCAAAATCATGTTTAGTGGTCCATGGAATTGTAATCAACGAACCAAATTCACAATGGATGTCATTCACTTGAACACATATAATTATAATGTCACATGTAAACGGTGTATATAGATGGACGGCATAGATAAACGCATGCATCAATGTGGGGCCCACATGTGTAGTGGATTTCAAAATCCATGAATTTCATGTATGGGACCAAATGCAATTCCATTCCACCTAATCTCAACCAATCCCATCCTCTCCAAATGTCGGATGAAATTGTAAGGGACCAAATGCAATTCAATCCCACCTAATCTAATCTAATACTTTGCGCCAAACGCCCCTTCATAGCTTATTTGGAACACATTGGATTCAACCGCTCAAGTACACACCCAAATCAACTTATTCAAATCCTTACTGAGTTTGGCAACTTATAATTGAAATGTAATGGAATCCAAATTTCTTATTTGGAGCTTGTATTTGAAATGTACTTTTAGACAACTTTAAAATATTAACTTAGCATGTATATGTAATATTTGACGAAATGATTATATCAAACTCAATAAAATATATACTTTGGGTAAAAATTAAAAATTACTAAGCCTTGGATAGGGCAGAAATGTATAGATTACGAATGAGCATCTCATCGATATTTTTTAAACATCGGTTTAAATGGCCAATATTGAATATTCCATACCATTCTATTGATGTGATTTTAGTATTGCAATCAATTATTAGATTGTTTTGGAGTATCATTAGACCTTTATATATACATAGTAAATATAAAATGTGTTTCACTTCAAATATACTTGAACCTCAGTAAAATCTTGAGATTTTCGTACACACTTAAAGTGTGTATTTAAAATAACTTTGATTTCATTTACTACCAAATATATCGTGCCAAAACGAGTAATTGTATTTAGAATACACTCAAAATTTCTCAAATGCCTCCAAATAAAAGGTCCTGGGCAACCTCTTTTGTGAAGGTGAGTCGGAAAATGATTTTGTGGACCAGCCTTTCTAAATCACTTTGTATAATTATGATATTCTTATGAGTGGGATTTTTCCATATGATCATCTCAAGTGAGGAATTTGAGATGAACACCAGAGTCATCATATATATGGTGGGGCGGAAGGAATGCAGATTGCATGCTAACACTCCCTTAATAGCCCCAAAATGATGTATGTTTTTTATCCACTCGTTCATCCATTTCTCCAGTTCATTTTAGATCTCAGGTGGACCACACCACGGGAAACAGCGTGATTGAATGCCCACAATTAAAAACTTCTTAGTGTCACAAAAGTTTTAGATCAAGTTGATATTTGTGTTTTCTTTTCGTGCAAGTTTATGTGACTTAATCCACAAGTTGGATGGTAAATAAACATTATAGTGGGCCTTAGAAAGTTTTCAACGATGGGCATTCGATTACCACTGGTTTGTTGTGGTGTGGTCCACTTGAGATTTGGTTTATACATTAAAATAAGGTGACACGGTGATTAGAAATCGGATAAAACACATAAATTGTCACACCCCAAACTTAGAAACCAGGCTCACAAAATTCTCGATCACTAAATCCGATACCGACAGCCTCCGTAGTACCTCATTCTTAGCTTCCAGCGTCCATACGTCAGATTCCGATCCTAGATCCTACAAAAGAATTTTTCAACGTACATTTATCTCGTAAGAAGCATAACCACAAGTTTACCCAAATCACAAAGGTAACATCATCATCACATATCCACTAATATAAATAGTTGAATATAGTGCTGAAAGAAAAATACATGTATTGAAAATCAAATCTCCAGAAGACAGCTGCATGCTCCAAGCTCAACACTACTGTAATTTAACGCCACCTGCACGCATCCATCATGCATAAGCTTATAGAAAGCTTAGAGGGTGGTGTAAGTGTGTGCGCAAGGTAAGTACTAAGTATACAATACAAGCCCATAAGTCATACAATATCAGAGATATAGAAATACTAACAAGGCTACAAGTCATTCAATATCAGAGTATGCAATGCGGATCGGCCATGCAATGTTGTAATGCCCTGAAAATCGGGAGTTAAGCAAGAGCCCAACTCCCGAGTTCCAACACATCACTTATGCAACCTAGATAATGATGATTAAATATTGTCTATATTAGTGCCTTAAATATGAGTAGGATTATACCAAATCAACCTATTATACTCTAAGGACAATTTAAATTACGCAAGAGGAAGACTGTGATATGTATAAAAGCTGTATAGGAGTAATAGTAAGTCCTCCGAGTGTGATTGTTACTAGGTTAAACAATTATAAATGTAGTTCCAAAAGGTACAAAATAAGAAAGTGTAATGTTTTCTAACTGAAACCCTGTAACCCCGCCAGCGCAACTGCAGGTCTACATAGACCCGCCGAAGAGTTGCATATAAGAGAACTCCTCCTCATCATCGTAATAATTCGGCTCTGCCTCATAAGCATCGCCATCACCTGCATCTACAACAGAGTCTGATTGATGTTTAAACACCGTTCCAGAACATGGGAGTGAATGATCAACTTAGTGGAGCTATAGAGCAAAGGTTAACATGTGATCAATTCAATCAAGCAGTAATGATAAAGCAATAAAATCAAGCATCCCTAAGTATTCTGGTTATTGCAACCATGATATATATTAATGATGCATGCCCTCGCCTGCACTCCCTCGTGCGACAACATTTAACGATCGCGGCATGCAACACTCCCGCTGTGCTCTACATCAACGCCAACAGCACATGCAATGCGATGTTATGAACGTGATTACCGAGTTCTTATTAGTCTTTTTCATACAGTGAGATTGGAAAGCTAGGGTTTCTTAAACAATGATCCATTCTAGGGTTGTCAGTCCTAGTTAGTCTCATACGATGTTGCGATTCCAGGTCGCTACAAGGGCTCGCCACCTCAATGCAGACATAACTTATACTCTAGTTGTTGCAAAAAGGCTCGTCACCTCAGCGCAGTCTCAGAGTATGCTCGAGGTCACTACGAATGGCTTGTCACCTAGTCATAGGTCGACAGCTCCAATACAGTGTCTCATACCACCGTATTCGATTCACGAGTTTAGGTTGCTCACTGGTCACTACGAGTGGGCTCGTCACCCCGGCATAGGTTAACAGTTCGACCACAGTTTCCCATACCACCATGTCCAGCTCATGAGTCTTAGCGGATGGAGGTGCCAAGGTTAAACGGGTTTTCTTTGATCAGTTTAGTATCTTAGATTCAACCAGTAGCGTCCATATATGGTGAACATATATCGGGTCAATCGGGTTACTTGACGAGCTCGACTGGTACGGGCGCACATCGAGATGATCGACATGAAGTGCATAATCACTTTGTGTGGCCTAACCACTATCAACATCTAAAGTACAGCTCGGATTCATCGAACACGTCCTGTGTAGTGAAACAACCTCGCCCACTAGTACAGAAATCATTACCGATCACCTGGACTACGTTATAGCCCTAAACACATTCTAAACAAAAGTGTATGCATGTAGTAGCCAAAGACAGCATGTGAGAAGTAAAATCAATCATAAATCCTACTTTAAGCAATTCGACAAAACACATAGGCATTTCATCCCCAACTCACATACTAGTAAGATAGGTTATATCAAGGATACTATAACTATAGTTAAGGGAGTTAAGAATCTTATCTCAACACCCTCGTTACATGCATTTAAATAAGCACTTTCACATTCAGGCATTTTATCAAACATTTAGGCTACACTTATCATATATATGTAATAAAGTAGTTATAACAGGTATTATGAAAAATCCCTTTTACAAGGGGTTCACCATACGTACAACAATCATGTATTGTTAGTCAATAAACATGGTAAGCATAAATTAATCATAATTCTATAGTCAATCAAACATTTCAACATACACATGGAATACATTTAAAATCAACATAGTTTATATATATGTGTAATAGATAGGAAACACCAAAACTAGGCACGTGTGGCAGCAATCAAGTTAGTCATAAATCATTACTGACATTGAAAGCCTTAAAAACCATAACCTAACCATCTATAGTCCGCATCTTACGCCGGTAGACTCGTAACGAGCTTAGTTTAAACACGATGTATTTGTCTACGACAAGAAGACAGCCTACAGCATGAAATAGGTTAGTTATTTCATCCTTTACTCAAATCCCTAAAACTAATTAGGGTTAGGATTTCTTACCTAAGTACAGAACCGAAATCGCCGGTATAGCGACACGGATACGGTAGCTAAGTACATACAAGTTTCAGTCCCTTGGGATTCGACCTCGGTCTTACCGAGTTATTACTACATCACAACCCTGCACTTGGGGAGTGAACAAGTTTTTGGCGCCGTTGCCGGGGACTGTCGGCTACGTTTTTTTAAAATTAATTAGTTTTGGGATTAGTTTAAGATTAGATTTTCTTTAGAATTTTTAATTCTAGGTTTAGAAGTAGTTATTTTCCTTGTTAGAAATTTTTCCTAACGTTAGAAACTTACTATTCTTCATTCTATCTGATTTTTAAAACTAACCTAATTTTTTTCTGTTTTGTAGGAAACTTCTCATTTAGTAAGCTCTTTCTAATTTCTCTTTCTTTAGAATTTCTTCTCTTTTTTTTCTAGAAATTAGTTTACTCTTAATTAGGACTTTCTATTCTTAGAAACTAACTTATTTTTTTTTGTTTTGCAGATTCTTAACCTAAGACTCCAAATTTGGTAACTTCTTTCCATCTTTCCCTTTTATTTTCTAGATTTCTTCTTCCTCTTTTAGGTTTAAGTTAGAAATTGAGGGCTGAGTGTGTTTTATGCCCCAGTGGGCACGCGACAACACTCAACGTCTCGTGACTGAAGGAGGATTAGTTGAGGGGTTGACTGTCCATCGCAGGACTAGACACCACTTGAATTCTCCTGAGTTAGAGGACGTTATGGCTGAAAATTAACCTCAAGCACTACCCCAACCAGGGGTTGAGGAAGTGCATGATGAGAATGAGGTGCATCAAGCACCCCCGCCTCGTACTTTACGAGATTATTTACAACCGGCGGGGGTGAGTACGCCCTCATGCATGATTTTTCCTGAGAATACAGGACATATGGACATCAAGCCAGGGGTTATCCAACTCCTTCCTAAGTTTCAGTCCCTTGGGATTCGACCTCGGTCTTACCGAGTTATTACTACATCACAACCCTGCACTTGGGGAGTGAACAAGTTTTTGGCGCCTCTAGGGGTTTAAAGGCTTGTTGCATACGCTAAATACAATCGAGAGCACTTGCGAAAGTGGTATAGGTAGGATTTTATTTTTGTTATTTTTTTTCTGCTTTTTCTCTCATGCTAACAAGCTTCCATGCCGTGATCTATTGGAAACTCTCTTGATTCGTTATACAGGTACTATCTTCCCATCACTTCTCATTTACTTTCGTTGTCTCATGTGCATTGCATGCTCATATCTTTTACATTGAGGACAATGTAGATTTTTGGTTGGGGGTTGAGGGGGATTAGGTAACCTAATCATTATTTTCTTGGTCTTGAGCAACAATTGTGAAAAATTTTTGAATTTTTCTGAAATTTTTTTTTTGAATTCGAAGTGATTTTGACAAATATCATTGATTTAGAATTGTGAGATATATGATGTTGATAATTTATGACTCTTGGATTCCGTATCGGTGGCATTCTACAGTTAAGATCGAGTTGCTAAGCCATAATTAGAAGTTTAAAACATTGATCGCATCAGGATTTCACATGTCATATCTCGCTTTCACGTTAAGACTTCAGTCTGAGATTGAAGGGTTAATTTGGTAATTACTAAGCACGAAAGGAACCAGCCTGAAATATCTTGCCATCATGGTATAAAAATTAGAAAGGTTGGATAATTAATCTTCACCATAGGTTTGCTCCCTATAGGTGTGGAGTTAATTCCCCATGAATGATATCTAAAAAGAGTCAGGTGTACGATCTTCACCATAGGTTTACTCCCTATAGGTGAGGATTTGATTCCCCTTCCTTGGCATTACTTTGAATAGAAAAATCACAAGTTAATAAGCTAATCTATGAGGCAAGTTTTGGATTAGGTTTTGGTTGTCATGAATTTTCTTGTTGGTTACCAATGATATCATGAAATTGACGATTGGATCTCTTAATGATGATAAGCCGAGATTAGACTATACATCCATGGATCTCAATGTTTAAAATTTTTCTAATTGATGGATTAATGCTTTACACTTGATTATGAAGTCTACCATGCACTTGAGCTCAGGAGAAAACAATTTCTAACATTCATGGATATTAAATTTCTCGTATTTTGTTCAAAATCTCACTCGATTTCATAAAAAGTTCTCCTATAATTCTTAACTTATTTTTCGCATACTTTGCTCGGGACTAGCAAAATGCTGGTTGGGGGTTGTGTTGAGGGTCAAATATTGCATATCAGACCCCAGTTAATACCTGAATTTATGAATATAATGCTGTCTAATGAACAATTTAACCGTGTTTATGCTGCAGGATGTATTTAGGAGCATGAACTAAAAATGGTGTTAAAAGCATGAATTTAATGATCTGAAGGCACCAAGGCAAGGGATGAAACCCAGGGGACCAAGATTGATGGATTTACAAGTCAGAAATCTGAGAAACTGAAGTTCAAGTGGCTTGCAGGACGTCCAGAATACAAGATCAAAGGGTTTCCACCATCCACTCGGCTCGAAAATTCATACATGGCCAAGGGACCACAAATTAACCGTACACATCAAATTTCATCCATTGAATCTTTGTGCAACTAGCCCAACGAACAGAACAGCCTATGAATCTGTGATTTTGGGCCCACCTGAGATATGGATATGCTTCAAAGTTGGTATCACCCCATTTTATGAGGTGACAAAGCAGATGATCGGAGTAGATCTGTCAGAATAATCACCATAGGTCCCACCTATGTGAGAGTGCATGGTGCACAAAAGTACGCCAGCCGTGCACTGCACTTTCAAGCCGGTCAAATTCGCTGTTGACCGACAAAAAAAACCAGAAACTCTTGTTTCTCCAGCAAACGCATAAGACCTACGGTTGGGGTGATATATGGGCCATCACCTTTCATTATTTAACCAATCCAGACCGTTAAATTGTTCCACAAGGTAAAATCGACCGTACAAATGGTGGATTTTTAGATCCAAGTATGCGTACGCATGGAAACAGCATCGCCACATCTAACGGATGACACATTTAAAACTCAAAGGGCTCCACTCAACTCAATCTAAAGTTGTCCATATCTGCATGCTTTTTCGACGTGAATCAAATGGACGAATTGGATCTCCGAAAAATCACGGATCATGGGCCCCACCAACGTCCTTGCGCAAAACGGCAACTGCCGTTACAGCGAGAAATCGCTGATTGTCGGTTGATGTTGTGGGCCCCACCCATTGCCCATATGGAGAATCCAAACCATTCATCAGCTTTATAAATGCCGGTTTACCATCGCCTAGATGACAGAATTTCAAACAACAATAAAGATCGGGTTTTAATCGTCCAAATGAAAGACCGATGGTGCAAAAAAAAAACTTTGTGGGTCGCACCGAATCCAATCCGAAATTGACCATATTCGATTATTTTTTCGAGAGGATTCCATTGAATGGACTGGATTTCACCATTGATAGTGATCGTGAGTCCACCGACATCACAGCAAAAGCCATTCGCAGGCCCTGTTTTCACGCAAGCACCGGGTGTTTTTGCGAACCATTACACGAACATAGTCATGATCGGATGGAAAATTCGATCCGTTCATCGTGTATGCCACTCAGAAATGTCCCAAGGGACGATGTTCTCTTGGACAGAAGTTAGATTGTTAGACTGTCTTCTTAGTTACGTAACAGAGCTTACGTAAGAAAATTTTCAATGCTGCGTAAAGGGAATTGCTGACGGAAGCTTTGGAAGGACTTTCCAAAACCAACCACTCGACCGACTCAGCATGGACTACATCAGCTATAAAAGAAAAGAAGAGAAGGAGGTTGGACGTGGAGCAAAGAAAAGGAGGTGGAGAGAAGAAAACGTGAAGAGAGAGAGAGATTCTTTGGTTTTCATTTCCCTTTTCCTTTTCTATTTAATTATTTGGATTTTAGCCTAATTATGTTATCAGGCTAAACCTCCTAGCTAGAGCTAAGAGGTGAAGCTTGTAGTGAGATGGGAGGTTTTAATTTATGTTTTAATTAATTTATTTATTTATGAATTGACGTTGAATTTAGTTGATTATTAATGGCATGTTCTGTTTAGTTTTTAATGGTCTGTTGTGACAGAAATTACAATGGGTCTGCGATGGCTTGAAGCATGTCCTTTTTTTCTTTATGCTTATGACGTCAGGAAACCCTATTGTTCACCATAGTCTCCTGGGCATGGTTGGATGTCGGTACCCTTCCTAACCTTCATACATGTGAGTGGGTGGTAATTAGTTTGATTCTGTTGTTTGCCATAGTCTTTGGGCATGGTTTGGTGATGGAATCCATTCTAATTTATCTTCCTTTCATCTCTTTGAAAACTAGATCAACGGCAGTTCAGTAATTTTCATGATTTTTGATGCAAGCATAAGTTCTCCCTGATCTTTACAAGTGGATCCTCTGAATCCCTAGTTCCCTTCTCCTGATTTCTCTCAAGTTTAGATAATTATTTCACCATTATTTCTCAAATTACATTCGGATTAGATTTCATCTTAATCTAGTTCTAGTTCTGGTTAGTTTTAGATAACGTACAAGTTTCAGTCCCTTGGGATTCGACCTCGGTCTTACCGAGTTATTACTACATCACAACCCTGCACTTGGGGAATGAACACAACATGCTACGAATCCTAGTAAATCTTAAATCAGCAACTTCTAGGGTTGTTTTATACCTGAAAACGCGGAAGAATCACCGGCTTGGTGATCAGGAAGTGTTGCTACAGCACGTGCAACAAGCGGCACGAAGACGGGAAAAATCCCTTCTACACTCTCACCTTTTCTCCCTCCAAATCTAGGGTTTCTCTCAAATTCGGATGGGAGAGAGGAGTGAGGGTTTCAACCCCTTTTATAAGCCCAAAATTGCCGAAAATAGGCTCCAGTACAAAGTTCACTTAGTGCATATCCAATTCGGGGCTGTTTCGGTCCAAAAGATGCTTTCTGGTGGTCCCCTGGCCGAATGCGATCGGACTTAAGCTCTTGCGTACCAGATCTAGCACGTATTAAGTTTTCAGTCCGGCAGGGTTCGCAGATCGCACGTGGCGGACCAGTTTCAGTTCAGCAGTCACCGCACGTAGATCAGGGCTGAAAGTCTCATGATATAAAATATAAATTTTTCCTGATCCGAGGGTGTAATCTAGCTGAATTCTGACGGTCAGAATGCTTAATACTGACGCGTCAAGTCGTATGCCAGATTTGAATTTGAAATTCCTATTCTGTCCTTATTCACACTCTCTTCGGTCCGGGCTCAATGAAATAGCCCGTGATTATCGGTTTGACTTGATTTTTAAAATGATTGTCAAGTCCAGCTAGGCGGTTCTAACGATCTAAGATAGGAGGTATCGGACTTTCGACGCGCGGTCTAGATCCAATACAAAGATTCAAAGTGGTCCAGAGAACAAACCTGCTTAGAGTTTGATCCGAGGTTATAGAGTATTGTAGAGTCATTGGTTCTACTCGATTTGGGTCTTGTAGAACGTATTTAAAGTGATCAGGGACTATTTCTCAGCTACTCTAGCATTGCGCTAGCTAACTTACGCTTAATTTCCATAGGAATTAATTCTACGCAATTTCGGGTCGAGTTGGTACTCGAGCCCAAGTATGGATTTTTCACGGGCGTTACAGTTTCTGGGTACTATTAGGACTTGATTTTCGAGATGGTTGTCAAGTCCAGCAAGGCTGTCAGTTTCGCCGTAATTGGATTTTCGACGTGCGATCCATGTTCGTACGGAGTTTCATGATTCTTCTGAGAGCAACTGAGTTTTAAGATGGATCCTAAGTTTTTAGGTAATGTAGCGTTAGTGATCTTGCAGATTTTGGGTCTTACAGATCGTATTTAAAGTGATGATGGATAATTTCACAGGTAATCTAATCTAGCACTAGTTAATTTTTATTTAATTTCTAAAGAATTTGGTCCTTAGTGATTCCTGCCTGAGGTGGTACTCGGGTCCTTGTACGGATTTTTTCGAGACATTACAGATGTGGAGACATCGTAAGCCAAATATCATATATTGAGGATATAATGTAATATACAAATTCTGACGAGTCCACAAATATCATTAACCTCATCTAGGCATACACAAACATAGCGACCCAAAATATTATATCCCGCAGTTGTAATGCAATATTAGGTGCGAATGAAATGACCAAGCTGGAGTGTGAAGTCAGGATGATAATACGTAGTATCACAGGCTATGGGGTCCATCATAAGGGACTTCTATCCAAACCAGTCTCATATCTAAATTTGGATAGCCAGACTCAATGTGAAAAACTCCTGATCTCAGGTTGGTCGCCCGCCCTAACTGAAATCCTGACCATTGTGAAGGTACATATAACAATTAGTTACGTACCACCATCCCAAGTGGATAATGAATGAATGAATGAATAAATGCTGAGTATGCAACTCCTACTCAATAAATCTACATATCAGCACCGTACATTTTTGGGATCATCACCAGGGTGTAGTACACTATACGTCAGCTTGTCGCCCCTATCCGAGTGCACAACTAGGTAAGTGGAAGAGACCTCACTACCCACCTGCCAATATCAGGTCCAACTCGTTGATAGCGGACTCATTCCCCAAGCTAGTCAAACTCAACCTAAATATTACTCCCTCACTCAGGCGGCTAAGGTCACACCTCCTTCCAACCGACCACGACATAGTGGGAGACACGGCCTACTGGTATATGACCCTCATGCGCTCATGTACATCTACTCAGTCTAAACGTTGGAGCGTCTCATGGCCTCGAGAGTTTAAGGATTTTCACCCATGGAAATTTATGGTATTCGTATGCTAGAACCAAACATTTTCAGTGTCCCATCTGATCATCCACGACATGCCTGTGGAGGCTACGGCCCTGATGTCGTTAGGGCGTACGGTGGTCATATAACAAAATACGAGATGTATAAGTCATACCATCCAGTCATGTAACAATCCTGAGCGTACTGCATGCTTATGTGGGCAACTCCTCCTATTAGGGAGTCCCATAATAATCCACTCAATGGCATGTGTTATGATCAATCACTCTTCATATCCAACATACATATGATGCTCATGGACATGGATCGTGAAGCTATACTAAACATGTTATATGATGATGATGTACTCTCCTCATGTCAAGGATGGGCCTAGACGGCCTATGTAATGCCCTGTGTTTTCAAGACCTATGTATACGACCCGTTTTCCAAAAAGCCGAGTGTTAACTTATAGAGAGACAACTCCATACATAAATATTTTTTTTCCTTTCATCAAAGTTAGCAAATTAGCATAGCATGAACAAATCAAACGTATAGAGAAGTTGCATTATCATTTAAATATACAAGAGTTGCCCATATGACTTATACAAACCAACGTCCTCATTCTTGTAGTTTCAAAATAAAATAATATTACATATGAAACAAAGTAAATTTACAACAATCTTGAGCTGTGAAATCCTATAGCAACCCTTAACAAATACATTCATGCACCCTTATTAACCATAGTCTGCTCCTCATCAATATAACATGAATGTCGTCTGGGCCACCTATGATACCTATATGGTTTATATTTGATGGATAAGTGGACAACTCGGTGTGAATTCCCCTCAAAATTACACACCGTCACATTAGGTAAGCATAGTTATGAAAACATAACAAAACAATACATGATGCAATCTTATGATATGCATGGATGCGTGAATACAATCATCGCCCCGGAGATATTCATCCGTGCGGACATTGGGCTCATCACCCATGCAATCATCGACCTGGGAAAAGCATCCAGTCGAAAAAATACGTATATCACGTATGATGCAATAGATGTTATTAGTCCAATTACAACCAGCCGATTTGAATAAGCTCAAAGGTCACTACAAAGGCTTGTTGTCAACATAGGCCGATAGCTCGGGCATAGGTCTCATACCACCATCCCCACCTCATGAGACTACCACCTTAGGATATTTAATGGAATCCTATCGACTAATGGCCAATCATATTATAATATATGGGGCGTACCATCGCATAGTTGCATAGTATAAAACATCGAACTCATAGAGAAAAATACCAAAACAAAGCCACATAAGGCAATATCAAAACAAGCCACATAGAGCAAATATCAAAATAAGCTACATAAGATGAGTATCAGAATCATGCTATAAAAGACCATCCTTGAAAACCACTTAGACATAGCAACTCTTGGATGGTAGGCCCACATCAACATTTAATTTAAACTACCATTCAATAACCACTAAGTCGAAGATCCATAATAAACACTATCAATCAAGTTACATCCCAAGTATGGTATACATCTATAAGTGGAGGTTTCCCACTGATGTACCAATTTAAGTTCTATAAGCAATCCAAAAATAATCCACAAGCATGAACAAATATACAGGATAGACATTAAGCATATAATATAGCAATTCGATTTCCACCAGTTAACACATGTGATTATAAAAGGGAGATATCAATTATAAATTAAAATACAAACTATAACTTAAGCTAATGGGAAGATGGAAAGCTTAAGGGGAAGAATCATCACTTGACAGTTTGTATCTCCTCCCTTGATTTGGATCTCTGCGGTTGTCTAATGGTCCAATGTCGTATGATTGATCACCTAGGATTATTTCCAACCCAAGAAGTTGTGTCAAATAGTGTTCATAAGACTTTAGCTAACTACCATGTGGTGGTTTGAAAACCCATAAACAAAGTCAATTGGGCCCACATTTGAGCGACCAGGCCCGCCAGGTTTCATCCTAACAAATGGTCCATATTTGGGCCTGGACTCATCCCTAACCGAGGCCCAAACTGGGCCTGACCTTGGCTTGATTTGGTTCAACGCCTAGCTGCCCGGTTGTAGCCCAAACTGGGCCTGATCGTGGCCTAGTGTGGCTGGCTATTGATGGCTCAGTTGTACTCTATGGTGAGGCCCACTTGAGACGGTTATCCCGCTTGGCCTGCTCTCGGCTTGAATCTCGGGTTCCATACAGCAACCCACTAGCTGAATGAGTGCAGCCCACCTGTTCTAAGGTGAGGCCCGCTGCATGTATGGTGTGGCCCACTGAGATGGAAACTCGGCCCACCTGATCCAAGGTGAGGCCCACAACGATGTGTAGAGCGGCCCACTGACTGATTGCTGCCCCGGTCTTGGGCTGATTTCAGCCCAGACCCAGGGCTGATTTCGGCCCAGCATATGGCCTGTATTAGCAACTGGTCTTGGCCTAGATAACAGCCCAAACTGGATAGCCATTTGCAGACTGTTGCAGGGGCTAGAAAAAGGCCCGATTTCAGCTCCTCTCAAGCCTGATTTTCAGCTTGATACAAGGCCTATTTACTGCCGTTTCCAGCCCATCACAGAACTTGAAAAAAAATGATTTTGGACCAGCTTGCGGGTCCCATTACCGGTCCCACACGACCTGGTGAAGCCTGGATTTTTTTGATTCGTTTCAGGGTGTAGTTAGAGGCTCAGTTGGAGCTTAGTTTCAGCTCTTTGGACAGCCCATCGGGGGCACGTTCTGGGCTGAGACCGTGGCTCATCTTGGGGCCTGTTGTAGTTCCATTTGCGGCCCATTTGTGAGGCCGTTTTTAGCCCCGCAGGAGGGCTGTTCGTGGTCCAATGCACAGCCTCCGAGCGTGGCTGGAACCTTCATGAAAGGAAGAAAAGAACAGAAAAAAAATAAGAGGAGCTAGGTGATTACCTGGCCGGACCTGTGAGGTGGCCCACGCCTCCTTTCTCTCTCTTTCCTTGTCTTTCTCTCTCTCTTTTCTCCCCACTCAGGGTCACACGTCCAGCGGCATTGCTGGACTGAACCACCCCAACTCGCTGGACAGCAGCGGCGGACCAGCTTGGTGCAGTCGCACTGCTCGAACTCACTCCCTCTCTCTGTCCTCTCTTCTTCTTTCTTCCCATTTCTCTCTTCTTTCTCCCCCTTGCATCCAGTTCCGATCCGAGGTTGAATCGGTCTTGGAATTGTAACATCTCAGTGAGCCGAAACGGTGGTCGTGCATGGAGTGTTGGCGAGGAAGGTGAAGTGGCTCTAATGGCAGCTTTGGATGCGGGCCATCTTCCTATGAAACGATGTTGTTGGAGGGTCTAGACCTTCCATGTGGAGCTATTAGGAGCTAGAAAACGAAGCTTAAATGACATTCTCATGGTGGGTTCAGAGATAGAAGGAAACGGTCGTCTCTCTCTCTCATCCTCTTTCTTTTATACAGACCTAGCTTGGAATGGCTAGGATTTTACTCACGGATGGCTGGGATTGAGAGAGATCAGCTCACGAGGATCGCCAAGCTGGCGGTGCAACAGTTTCCATTTTTGGAAACGTTGTGTTTTTGGGACTTGTTTACACCCAGAATCGTGTGCGTGAACACGTGATGAATCATGTGAAACTTATCATTTTTAGTCTCACGTGGACCTTCTACCGGATGGACGGTTTAGATCATCAAGGTGGTGCTTGATGGTGGGCCACAGCGCGTCCCAAACGGACACTGTCCGTCGGCTGGCGCAACCGAAGAGAGAGAAATTCTCTCCTTATTTGGAAATAGCGGGTCAGCGCTGTCTGACCAGGCTGCCCTGACCAGTGCACGGCGAGTTCACCTCTCTGTTGTGCACTCGCGCTGTGACTTGGGGCACATAATGATTTTTGTGATAAATCCACTCCTTCCATCCCACTTGGTAGGCCTATCATATCCTTTGGCCAAATATGGGGCAGATCCAAGTTCCAGGTGGGCCATACGAGTTGATTCCCTGCTTCAACGGTGGCTTTCCATTGATTTAGTGGTCGGATCATCCTGAGATTGAACATCAACGGTCAAAAGATCCTAATAGGTCATTTTTAAGGCTCTCATCATGTATTAATAACCAATACTAATATTAATATAAATTTCATTACTATTGTACATTACTTATAATTATAACGATTAGAATCGCATACACATATATAATTATAATTTCAATATGAATGTACTACTATATATATGCTATTGCTCACGTATTTAATAATACATAATTCGTAATATTACATTATAAATAAATGTACGTAGAAATGAATTGAAAATATCATTATTTAATTAAAATCATACTTGTATTCAGTAATATTGTTAAATAATATACAATTTTATTAAATTATCTAATAATATTTTGTACACATATTTATAACAAATATTTAATGCTACATTAATATTTATAGTTCAATTGTACATTAAAAAATTATCACCCGTTATGTCTATTTAATATAATATTATTTTCATAATATTTTATATATGTTAGTTATATGCATATCACTCAACTACAACACATTTTCATACATTATTTATATAACAAATAAATTATCAAATACATCCATAATATAATACACACACACACACACACACACTTATGAAATAATATTACTGAATGATTTGATTATTCTATTGAAGTGATTGAGATCTTAAAATAGACATCTCTGGACTATTTCAAAAATCAATCGAATAGATGGCTTGATGTACAAATGAACGTTATACAAGACGGTTGAGATGAATAGATCAAGGATTTCTAGGTGTCGGTGTGCATGGATGACCACATCTATTTCTACACACGTATAAACAGATTTAGACTTCCTTGGTGACACCCGTGTACTGAAAAGTATAGGGCGTTACAGCCTACTCATATCAAGAATGAGCATAACGAGGCTTAAGGGAATGTCACAATGTGGACATTTAACCATCATTGCCCATCAATGTGGACATTCAATCAACATTGCTCCAAGGAGTGACCCTCACATAAGGGTCTCACATATAATATAATGGGCCTCACATATCACAATAGGCTGCATCACATGGGCCTCATATAGATCAAGTGGGCTGCATTGCATGGGCCACATATACATCACATTGGGTCGTATCGTATGGGCCTCGTCAATCACAATTGGGCCACATCACAATGGGCCACATCTCATGAGCCTCTTACGTCGTAATGGGCCGCATTTCATGGGCCTCATATACATCACGATGGGCCTCTCGCACGAGCCTAATATACATCACAATGGCCGCTCACTCGGGCCTAATATACATCACAATGGGCCTCTCACACAGGCCAAATTACATCACATTAAGGTGGGCCCTGCACATTCCAAATGGGCCCACCAGATGAACAGCATGGTGTATAACACCTACATCAAGTGGGCCGCACGTCCAGTGGTCCGAACAGCGCTAATAAAACACTTACATCACCTGGGTCCCACGTGGACAACAGGGATGAAATACATACATTAGGTGGGTCCAACAGATTAGAGTTGAGCAAAACAAACTCGATCCGGTGGATCCGATCCGATCGGACCTGATCTGACCCGATCAGAACCGAACCAACAGTCTGGATCGATGCTGTCACGCCCCAAACTCGGAAACCAGGCTCACAAAATTTCCGATCGTCGAATCCGGCGCCGACAGCCTCCGTAGAACCCCATTCTCGGCTCCTAGCTCCCATTCGCCAGGTTCCGATCCTGAGATGCTACGAGGAGGATTTTCAACGTCAGTTTGATACGTAATAAGCATAACCAATGGCATAACCCACAAACAACAACCAAGAACTCCATTACATTTCCACTATGATCAAAAACTTTACAAGTACAATGAGCATAAAGGAAAATACAATGGTAAAGAACAAAAACTCCAAAACGATCTGCAACGTACTCCTGCCTCAGCGCTGCTGCGAACCAACGTCACCTGCACGCAACAGTCGTGCATAAGCTTATAGAAAGCTTAGAGGGTGGTGAAAGTGTGTGCGCAAGGTACTAATATGAACATGCAATGTCAGATTAATACGGAATATGCAGATGGATCCATAATATCATGAGCCGCACCAAGGCTATGCGATGCAAGACATGAATGGCATTGGTCATCCCAAGGCCATGCGATGTGCAATGCAACTCAAGCATACAGATCCTCATCTATGTCCACACATCAATACAGCTCAAATATGGGATATCACCGGGGTCTAGTACACTCTAAACCAGATTGCCGCCACATCGCGCGCACTAAGGTAAGTGAAAAAGACCTCACTATCCGTCTGCCAATATCGGTCGCGACTCGTCGATAGCGGACTCATTCCTCGAGCTGGTCAGACTCAACCTAGCATTGCTCCCTACTCTCGGGCGGGTAAGGCCGCACCCCCTTCCAACCGACCACGACACAGTGGATAGCGCAACCGTCTGGTAATCGGCACTCAACGCTCATCTACCCACTCGGTCTAGACGTTGGAGCAACCTCTTGGTACCATAAGGGTTTAAGGACTTTCACCCAGGGATATCTATAACACCCCATGTAGAACAAGATTTTCGGTATCCAATCCTGCCAACCACGATGCGTCTGTGGAGGCTACGGCCCCGATGTAGGTAGGGCGTACAACAATCATGTCACACAATGTGAAATGCATGAGTCACACTATCCAATCATGCAGCAAATCCTGCGCGTATCGTGTGCTCATGCAGGGTAACACCGCCTAATCGGGGTCCCCTAAACAATCTGCCCGAAGGCATATGCTATGATCAGTCACTTCTTATATCAAGCATACATATGATGCGTATGATCATGAGTCATGGAACTATACTAAACATGTTATAATGAGATGAACTATCCTTACAATGGAGATGGGCCTGGACGGCCTATACACAATAAGTACGGGCCCAGCAATGGGCCCTAAGGAGAGTCATAATGTGGACATCCAACCAACATTACACTCGCAATGTGGACGTCAAACCAACATTTCTCCCAAGGCACGATCTTTGTAAACATCGCTACTTAATCTGTGTTGGGATTACACATTGCAATGGACCTTAGGTTCATCCCATTGGGCTTTACATATATATCAAATGGGCCATATCTTATGGGCCTTTTATTCATCAGATGGGCTACATAAATGGGCCACACCAATGGGTCTTATGTGCATTGCAATGGATCAAAACCCGTGGGCGTTAGATTGCATCAAATGGGCCCAATCTCAAGAGCCTTATACATATCAAATGGGCCTAATCCTGTAGGCCTTATATAATTCAATTGGGCCTAAACCCCTAGGCCTTATATATCGAATGGGCCCAAATCCATAGGCCTTATAACGCATCACTTGGGTCCAATCCCTTGGACCTTAAATTATATCAAATGGGTCCACTCCCATGGGCCTTAAATTACATTAAATGGCCCCATTGCATGGGCCTAAGATCCACATCAAAGTGGGTCCCAATGGACTGCCACAAGTAAATCAAGATGGGCCTCATCCACATACCAAGGTGGGGTCCACTTGAACTACGGATCTAGCTCATTTTCCCCACGTTCTAAAATGATCTCACCGGTGGTTGGACAATTTGGATGCAACACATGCACCATGGTGGGTAACAAGTAGGGCCCTCCATTATGTGTGTGTGTGTGTGTGTGTGTGTGTGTGTGTGTGTATATATATATATATATATATATATATATATTATAGCATAATATATAATATATATAATATAATATATATACATATATAATATACCAAACTCCTAAGGAGTGGGACCCATAGAACCTGATGTCATCACATGATAGTGGGCCCCACCGTCAAAATAGACGAATAAGAGCATCATGTAAAACACATACATCGTGCATGACTATCACCAAATTGAATGTACGGCTGGCGTAAACCACATACATAATGTGGGCCAGCACTCCCTGATAAAGAACAGAAGGAGAGAGGTATAGAGAGAGAGAGATAGAGAGAGAGAGAGAGAGCAGCACGTGGCTGCCTCTCCTTACTCTTTTCCTTTACTTTTTCTTTTCATTTCTTCTTTTTTTTTTTATTCCTTCCTGACACACAGTAGAGGTGGGTCCCTGTAACATCCCAAAAATCGGGGGTCAAGTAAAAACTCCACTCTCGAGTTCCAGAACATCACTTATGCAACATAAATGTGTATGATTGAATGTTGTCTGTGTTAATGTATTAAACATGAGTGGGATTAAACCAAAATAACATATCATACTCCAGAGATAGTTAAATTTACAAGCGGAAGACTGTGATAGTATGTATAACATATATAAACTGTTGTATGTCTCCAGAGTGTGAACATGTTACCAGGTTATATATATACATGTATACTCCGAAAGTAAACAAAAAGAATATACATGAGTGCTCTAAAAATATAAAATAACAAGTGTCAAGGCATCTAATCAACCACCCTGTATTCCCGTCAATCAGAACACGCATAAAGGAGGGATCCTCCTCATCATCATCAAGTCCAGCTCCGCTTCTCAAGCAGCATCATCATCTGCAACCAAAATAGGGACTGGTGGGTGTCCAGAAACACCATCCCGTAACGTGGGAGTGAGTAACTAACTCAGTGGAATAATAGAGCAAAGATTAGCATGTTCTTAAATCAATCATGCGATAATAGTAAAGCAATAAATCAAACATTCCTAATACTGTTATTAATGCAATATGACGTGACATGATGGATGTCCTCACCGATATTCTCCCTCATACGGCACCATCTATGTCCACGGCATGCTTGCGTACCGCTCAGTGCTTCACATCTTTCAGGCACATGCAATGTGATGGTGATATGATTACCGAGTTATTATTAGTTCATTCAAACAGCAGGATTGGAAAACTAAGGTACTTCCCTTATATCAATCCCAACACAGATCCTGTCTAGGGTCGTCACTCCTAGTAATCTCATACGATGTATATTTTGTAGGTCGCTACAAGGGCTGTCAGGGCTGTTGCTCGCATTCGTTGCACCGCTCCCCCATCACCTTATGAATACAGGCCTACTCATACTCTTGTCGCTACGAAAGGGTCGTCGCCTCCCGTAGACTCCGAATACGCTCGAGGTCACTACAAAGGACTCGTCGCCTGATCAGTGTAGGCCGACAGCAAGAATATAGTATCACATACCACCATAATCTGCTCACGAGTCATAGGTGCTCACTGGTCACTACGGGGAGGTTTGTGGCCCCAGCATAGGCCGACAGCTCGACCACGGTGTCCCATACCACCATGCCCGGCTCATGAGTCTTTATGGATCAAGGTACCATGGTTGACAGGGTTTACAATGGTAAGTTCAGTACCCTAAGTTCAAGCAGTTATGACTCATACAGGGTAAACATACAATGGCCAGTCGGGTTACTTGACAGGCTCGACTAGCACGAGCGCATCTCAAGTCGAACGACATGAAGTGCGTAAAACACCTCATGTGGCCTAACCACTGCCGCCAACTCCAAAACACGACTCGCGTTCATCGACGCGTCGTTCGTGGCAAAGATAAGCCAACCACGAATTCACTCGGTTGCCGACTACCTGGACTAGGTATAGTCCCAAACAATTATGAATCCACATCAGCAATCATATAAGATTAATGAAAATAAAATACAACAATGTGAGCATGTTAACACATGTTATAACATATAACTTAAGTAAATCTTCCAACACATGCATTTCATACATATAAAGAAATCATGCATATAGCCAACATGTAGGAAATCATTTACATCAGCATATTAATTGAGAATTCAATCTCAAACTAATTCATAACACCATTTAATTCAATACATACTAATACAAACATTTATACAAACACTTAGACTACACCCTTAAGTCTACATATAGTATGTCGACTCAAAGTGCGCATTTAGGTGAATCTCTTCGCCAAACTAATTATGCACGCATTCCTAATATCCTAATGCGACAAGAAGCCATGTCAATCACATCAGCAAAATATGGATGAAAACAGTAATTCATACAAATGACTAAAATGCCCTAAATCTCATATTTTTCGTCTGCTTACGAAATAGGAAACGGACAGCATGTTGTACATGTCAAACGGCGTTGCCGTTGATAATCAACTATTAAACGACATTGAAAGCGTTGAAAACAGTCAATCAAAGCGTCTAAAATCCGCACCTTTCACTTTATATGTGTATCGTTTCGAACGGAACGTATACGCCTCGTCTACGGCGAACAGGCAACCTATTTCACAAGCTACATAAGTTACACCGCTAATGGAATTGATGGAATGCTAAATCAGCAAATGGTTAGGATTTTCCTTACCTAAAAATGCGTTGGAATCACCAGGAAAGTGATTGGAGTGCGTCGCTTAAGCACGTACAGAAGGCAGTGCAAGCAGTAGGAAAAGCTCTCCCACCTTCTCTCACAAACTCTCACCTTTTCTCTCACACCAGCTAGGGTTTCTAGCAAATTCGGATGGGTGAGAGAAGTGAGGGTTTAAGCCCCTTTTATAACCTAAAACATGCCCAAAATAGGCTTGGGAACAATGTTCACTTGATGCCTAACCAAATCGGGGCTGTTTCTTTCCAAAAGAGCATTTTTGGAGGTCCCCTGGCGAAACGCGATCGGACTTAAGCTCATGCATGTCGGATGTCGCTTACATCCCATTTTCAGACCAGTAGTGTTCGTAGATCGCACGTGGTGGTCCAGTTTCAGTTCAGCGGTCATCGCACCTAGATCAGGTCTACAAGTCTCATGATATGAAATAAAAAATTTTCCTAATCCAAGGGTGTAATTTGGCTAAATTCAGACGGTCAGAACGCTTAATACTGACGCGCCAAGTCGTGTGCCAGATTTGAATTTTAAATTCCAAATCTAACTCTATTCTCACTCTCTTCACTCCAGGCTCAATGAAATAGCCTCTGAACGTCGGTTGGACTTGATTTTCGAAATGATTGTCAGGTCCAACTAGGCGGTTATAACGGTTTAAGATTGTAAGTATCGAACTTTCGACGCGCGGTATAGATCCAATACAAAGTTTCAAAGAGTTCCTGAGAGCAACCCGGTTTAGAGTTTGATCCGAGGTTTCAGGTATTATAGCACCATTGATTCTACAAGTTTTGGGTCTTGTAGAACGTATTTAAAGCGGTCAGGAACAATTTCACAGCTACTCCAGCGTAGCGCTAGCTAACTTATGCTTAGTTTCTAAAGGAATTAATCCTAAGTGATTTCTTTGGCTATGGAATTGGGTTCTGAGCGGTTACGAAGGTGTTTTGGTTAAACCATTACCTAAGGACGTCTAACCCCAGGTTGGCAAAAATTCGGGGTGTTACAGTCCCACGTAGGGCCCACCACCATAGTATATATATAATATAATAATATATATATAATACATGAGAAAAACGTCCAGGCCGTGGCCTGGACGGTCACGCACATCACAGTTGGGCCCCACACAGGGGGTGTGTCCCACCGTCAGATGGACGATGGACCCAAAACATGCATCACGGTGGGACCACTTAACGAATGGACGGCGTGGATAAGACATATACATCATGTGGGGCCCACGGCAGGGCCGTGGGACGCTGGCCCGCCCGCCCGCTGCTGCTGCAACTGCGGCTGCAGCGTCAGAGAGAGGCTATGCCTCTTTGCAATTTTTTAAAAAAATAGAAAACCCTCTTTTTGGGGATTTTTCACATTTGGGGCCCACATCTAGCAGATCCACCCCGTCCATTGGTTTAAGTGGCTCAAGACCGTCTCAATGAGTCTAATATCCGATGTTTTTCCAGCGAATAGAAATGTCAGGGTGTCTTTCAATGGTTGAATCCCCTATTTTGCAGGTTATGGCCCGCCTGAGGCTCAGATTGATCTCATTCTTTGGCTCAACGCCTAAAAGGATATGGAAAAAAGTATAGACGGCTTGGATTGAACACATATATCAAGGTGGGGCCTGCATGAGTCGGCCCACCTAAACCTTTCCTTTTTTCTTTTTTCTTTTTTTTTTTTTTTGGCAGGGACGTCCAGCGTCTCAGACGCTGGACGGTTGGGTATTTATTTTAAAAAAATAATACATCGAGGGCGAGCCACCTCATGGGAAAATAGTATGGGTCCATTGCACATAAAGTGGGCCATACTTGATGGTTTGGGTAAAAATAAAAGCATCAGGTGGGGTCCATCCAAATAGGCCACACAATCCCATTAAAATCCCATAAAATAAAATAAAAATAAAAATAAATAAATGAAATAAGAAGGGAGAGAGAGAGAGAGATGGAGAGTGGGACACGCTTGTGATGGAGGGACCCCGACATTATGGGCCCTCCCTTACAATGAATCAGTGGAATACGAGATGGGATCACATGCGGCCTCACAAGCAGCCCACCATGATGTATAACTTCGATCCACACCATCTGTATGTAAGGTCCATTCAGTATAGAGAATTGGACTAAAACAAAGGTAGATCGGAGGTTGCAGTGGACCACACCCTAGGAAGCAATGGTGCTAAGGATGCTCACGGTTGAAAAACTCTTGCATTTCCAAACACTCCCACAAGTTTACAACTGGAGGAGGGCCGAATCCCATCACCCATCCAAACAGAAAATCCAGATCATCCCAAGCTTTTTCAATCCAGCGAAATTCCTAGACAACCATTGACAATCTTCTCATTACCTTAAATCTAATTTCATTCCTTCTAATTCACTCTAATACAACGGCCCAAACTGGCCCTTATTGAATCAACTCTACAGGCCCACCATGATGTATCTTATCCATGTTATTCGTCTATTTTATTCGTTCATTTTAAGGCAAGAGTTCAAAATTTTACGCCCATTTATTTTATTAGTTTGTTTTAAGATAATCTCAAAATTGAAGCATATCTAACGCTCAACTAGACCACACCACAGGAAATAGTGTGAATTAAAATACTATTGTTGAAGACTCCTTGGGAGCCATAGAAGTTTTAGATAAGCTGATATTTGTGTTTTCCCTTTGTTCAAGTCTCAGTGTGACCTCATGAGCAGGTTGCATGACAAATAAACAACATTGTGGGGCCATGATGGGCGTCATTATCCCATTGTTTTCTATGGTGTGGTTCACTTGAGCTTTAGATATGCTTCAATTTTAGGATCAATGATTTAGAAAAAAGGATGGACAACATACATGATACACATACATCTATGGTAGGCCCCATAGAGTTTGTTCAATATGCAACTACGCTGCTCAATTAACTCTCGGAAGGGAGTAGCAGGGTTTGGAAAGCCTCTCGCCAGAGAACTCCTGGCTAACTTGTCGCACACACTCAGGCGGAAAATTTTGTAGAGTGGAAGCTGATTATGCACTAAGTAAACTCCGTGGGGCCCACCATGGATGTATGTCTGTTATCCACACTGTCCGTCCATTTTTCCATATCATTTTAGGGCTTATTTGGGCTAATGGCTTTGGGTGTATTGAGGTGTATAAAATTACCATGTCAAGTGCATTTAACGCGTCAGTGGATGGTCGGGTGGTTTGGGTGTAGACGCCAATCCCATACCCAGCATCGGTTCTGTTTGGGTGTTATGGTATTGTAACCATCCCACCAACTAATGTTGTTTGGATTACCTAGGAATTGCTTCCAGCAACCATCCCGATCAATGGTACCGATAACTCAACAGTTGGCCCACCCAAAACACCTGAAGTAGAAGAGGAGGATGAGAAGGAAAGTGATGGCGGTGATGATGGCAACGAAGACAAGGGAATTAAGGACAGCGCCGACGAACTTGCTCCAATCAGAGTATGAGGAGTTTTCAATGTAGGCAATGGTAGCAACAGTGGTGAGAGATGAGGAAGAAGAAGAAGAAGAAGAGGCATTGAGAATGGTGACAAGGAGGACGACAAAGAGCATGCATGTGGAGACAGGCGTTATGATTCTGATGATTTCTTCACCTAGAGATTTAAGGATGGTGGTGGGGTTTTGAGATTGGGCCATTGAAATGGTGGGATGGGTTGTCCAACCCTCTCTTTTGGAATTTGGGGCTCTCTCTCTCTCTCTCTCTCTCTCTCTCTCTCTGGAGTGGAAATGGCTGATTTTCTTCCGTTTGACTGGGGCTTGAGATTGGAAGCAGAGGACGCTCGAGTGATGTAAGACACGTTCGAACCACACGTGTCTCACATGTACGGAGAGACGACGGAAGAAGAGCTATACCTCACTTTTTTACTTTGACCATCTAAGGAGGGATTTCGCAATCCCTCTATATATCCAGCGAATACAACGAAGGACGGATGACTTCCTGCATATAACGCCACCCAACCAGAGGGGTAAGGTAGGAGGGATTTGACAATTCTATCCCACCTAATTCCTTTTGATACACCGAAAGTTGTTTGCCCAAACTGGCCCTTAGGGCATTAGCCTCAAAATTGAAGCATATCCAACGCTCAAGTGGACCACACCACAAGAAACAGTGGAAATAATAACATCCACCGTTGAGACCTTCATATGGCCCACAGTGATGTTTATTTGTTATCCCACCTGTTCATAAGATCACAAAGGCATGGTTGAAGGGAAAACACAAATATGAGCTTGATCCAAAAATATCATGGGGTTTAGCTGTCCACGCCATTGATATTTTGGGCCCCACATCCATTTGTAAAAATCTTACTCTTTGTACCACAATTAAGCAGACAGAAAATGGGAAATGATACATCAGAGCCGGTCATCCATGACAAGATAAAGCACCAATCAAAAAAGGCCAAGTGCTGTCTAAAATCATTTTTCATAATTTTCATTTTTGATTTTTTTTGTGAAATGTGTACTTTTAAGATGCCACGTTGCATGCATTGAATGGTGCTCTATCTTATTATAACTCAACCTGCTCCGAGCATTATATAGATCACTGCATCATCTCATGGTCAAGCGACTTTGGGTGGGCCACTGATGGTGGAGACCATCATAACAATGGTTTAAATAATTGAAACAAAAACAACTCTTTCATGCAATCTTGTGGTGTCGAATCATCTTTCGTGCAAACATGCCGATCTGCTTACTAGGTGGGCCACACGCGTATGTTGAATTGCAGTTCGTTTGCTTACTCCAATGGTCGGATGCGAAGTACTACCCACTTGGGGACCGATAGGGGCTTTAAGGGGCAACCGTGATTATGGATTTTATCCATACCGTCCATCCATTTTGCCATTTCATTTTAGTGTGTGTATCCAGAAATTAGGCAGATCCAAGCCTCAAGTGGACCACACCACAGAAAGCAATAATGATAATGACATCCAACGTTGAAACCTTCCTAGGGCTCACCATGATGGTTAATTCCCATCCAACCTGATTATAAGGTCATATAGACCTGGATGAAGGGAAAACACAAATATCAGCTTGATCTAAAGCCTCTATGGCATCCAAAACGTTTTCAACACTAGGTGTTTAATCTCCACTGTGTGGTCCTCAAATTTTATTTCATGTATTTTAAAACTATATAAAAAAAAATGGATGGACCGTGTGGATAATACCAAATCTTCGTCCCCAATGGTTTGGCCCACTGATCAATAAAACAAACTGCTCTCCATAGTTGTGTTCTTCACGATGGGGCCTACCTTCTTTAAGGTACTAATATCCTACCCAAGTGGAAGACAGGACATTGCCTCAACGGTTCTCATTACATAATGAATTCTTCTTGATAGAAATATCATGCCATAAACATGATATTTAGATACGGTTGGCTGAGTCAAAGATAACCAACTCTGCCGTACTCCTACATTAGAAGCTATATATGTACATGGTGTAAAGGCCTTATAATAAGTACCATGCAGTGAATTCTAGATAACGGCAGAAGCATATAGAGTAGTCTATAGATCTCTAGGGAGGCTTTCTAATATATCCTGAGGGATCTAAGAGCTTTTCAAAGTGTTTCTGCCCATTGGACGATTGCCACTTGACTATATACCTATAATCCTAAGCACTGATAAGAACTTTTCAAATCACATAGCTAGGTATTTATATCTAAGAGAGGCCAAGTACTAATTATCCTAAGCATTGATAAAGCTTAAAATCTAAAGGAGGCTACATACTTGTATATTTCAGACCTATGGGTAGATATTGCAGGATTTTCATAGATTATTACATCTGTGGACCCCAGGTTGATGTGTGTGTTTTATTCAAGCTTTTTATTCATATGTGCCCTTTACACATGATCTTCAAGTTACATGTGCACGGGTGACCAACATTAGTCATAAAATGTGGTCCGTCGACTAAATATAGGCTTCACTTAATGCAGTGTATTTTTCAAAGGAAGAATTTGTTCTCAAATGTGGGATTGGACGGGTATTTTTGTACATGTCAACAGTGTATTTTTCAAAAGAAGAATTTGATCTCAAATGTGGGATTCGACGGATATTTTCATACATGCAATCATTGTGCAATAATAATGTTAATTCCATCTAATGCGATTTTGTGTTAATTCCATTAATGCAATTCCATACCATTTAATACTACTATTAGGGGTGGCTATGAGGAAAAAGTCTCATCGGTAATCAATATTGCTAACCATAGTTACAGTGCAAAACAAGTTCTCTTACTTTCGAGTCATGGTTATGTGATCACTCTTCTCTTCCAAGCAACCAGGCTACACTTGAGTAAGAGGTTAATTCATTAATAAAGATACATATGAGTTTCACATGGTATACACTTGAAGAAGCCCTTTAACCATGGTTTGGTATTCTAAACTATTGGTCCATTAAACCTCGAGGTGAATGAAGAATTTTTAAAATTTTCACAAATCACAACATTCTACTTATCAATATTAGGCCAATTTTAGTTGGAAGTGGACCTTTATATCGTTTCTCTTATTTAGGAAATGATCACATTAACCACCATGTGTTTGAGCCATGTAGGGCCCACCGTCGTGTGTGAGTGCCATCTAACCTACCCATTAAATATGTCCCCAGTCTTTAGGCTTAGGTCCCAAAATATAGCCTAGTCAATGATCCAGGTTCGACCACACGTTGTGAACAATATAATAAGGGGCATTTGGGAAGAGACATCGTGTTGGAATTGTCCTTGGAAAACTAATATTGTCCACTAGTTATGTGGGTCTTGGCCATCGATTATGATGACCATGGGTCCTAGGTAGACATGTTATTATGTTATAATTAATATATGGAAGTATCATAAACGTACAAAGACATGGATTAAAAGAGAGAGATTTCTTTCGTTATTCCTGAGAACTTGAGATTAGATACAATGGTCATTAAGCAAATGAGGGTTGTATGTGATTAATTTTAGTACCTTGTTGTTGGAGGACCACTTAATAGGTTGTAGGTAAAATATAATGATTTTTTTAATCTAAACACAACAAAAACTCAACATGATCCAAAATCTAATTATTTCATTCGTCTTAGGAACTCCATTTGTAACAACATCATATTTCTCATCATAAAAATTGAATAGTTTAATTCTTACCTTAGTACGGTAAAATCGTGAAGACAATTTTAAACAATAATTGTTGATATTGATCTTATATTGAAGATGTCTCTCCTCGATCTATTTCAAGTGGGAGAGATGAGAAAGTTGTCGTTTGCTCATCTAATAAGGGCTAGGGAAATGCATATCATTTATTAGGTGGACCTTTACATCCACACATGTGAAGGATAAAAGAGGCAAGGATGAATGAAAGATATGGGAATCATTCTCTCTCTCTCTCTCTCTCTCTCTCTCTCTCTCTCTCTCTCTCTCTCTCTCTCTCTCTCTCTCTCTCTCTCTCTCCAAGCAGTGTGTAAAGGGGGACATCCAAGGATTTCTTTAGCTCTAGGCTCTCATATGAGATAGATTTACATATAAGGACGTCCAGGGCTTTCTTTAGTTCCAAGCTCCTATGAGATAGATTTATATATAAGGAGGGGTTAGGATTTCATGTAGAGTTTGTTTGTTGAGCTTTTAGGCGTGGACTAGGGTTGAAATATTAGGCCCACGGGCCGAGCTCGAGCTCAACATGCAAGCTTGTTTATAAATCGGGTTGAGCTTAAACTATATGTACAAAGGCTCGCTAGCCTAGCTCGGCCTCTCTCTTTCCCCTCTCTATTGTTGTTGGGTTTTTTTTTAAAAAAAAAATTAAATTAAAAATTAAAAAGAGAGAAAAATTTCCCCAAACAATAATTTCTTGCTGGAAGGGGATTCCCCAAAGCAACCCCCCCAGGGTTCCCATTAGGTTTCAAAAAAAATTATATTCTAAAAAAGAGGAAAAATGTTCCCCAAATAATCATTTCCCACCAAAAGGGGATTCCCTAAAATTCTTCCCTCTATAAAATAAAGAAAAATCTCCAAGAAACCCCCTTCCCAAAACACTTCCCTTCTCCTACTCTCTTCCTTCCCTTCTTCTTCTTTACATGTTGAGGCATCCAACAAGGACATCCAACTCGGCCTGACTCGAGCTGGGTTCAACTGACTCGACAGCGAGTTGGGTTTGAACCCACTCTCACTCTCTGCTTCTCTCTTTTTCCTCTCCTCTTCTTCTCTTTCTTTCCTTCTCCCTCTGCCTCAAACTTCTTCTTTTTCTGTCGTTTCCGAAGGTACGACAGTGAGACCGAACGCTCAAAGCGACCTGCACAAACTCAAACTCAGACAGATCGAGTCCGAGACTCGGTGCGGCAACAGGTTAACACCAGCTCGCCATAACTCTCCATTTCTCTCTGGTTTTCTTTTCCTATCTCTCTGTTTTCCTTCTCAGGTTCTATCAAAAAGAAAATCGGGCGTGAATAGATCCCGAGCCCGAGCATACTCAACCTGACCCAACAGTACAACGGTTGGAGGTGCGGATAGCGAGCGTGGGGAAGAAGCTCCGAGCTTTAATGGCGGATCGCCATCCGATGAGTTTTTCTCCAATCTGAGACGTGGGGATGGTAGGAATCGGTCCAAAGAGGCTAATAATAGGGATATTTTGAAGCTCATAGTCGATTTTGGTGGTGGGTTCGTGCCTAGGAAGAAACGGCAAGTTTGGTAGTGGTGTGGCTGCAAAGAATGGAGTAGCGCAGCTCGAGCAATATAACCTTCCTGTTTCGACGCCCTAAGTCTCCCTGATCCATCGAATGGAGGATAGATGGCTAGGATCCAATACCACTGCCTGGCTTCTTGAAACAGCTAGCAAAACGGTGGGCATTGGCGCCGATTTTCCCACAGAAAACCCAATCCATGAGGACAGAAACGGGCAGTTGAGATCGGCCTAAATGAAGGGCTAAGATGGGAAGAAGTACAGCTGCGTGGATCACTGAGCTGGAAGAAAAGCAGGGCTTTCCATTTTTGGAAAGAGAAGAAGCACAAACAGCTTGTTTGTGCCTATGATCGTGCTTTCGAGCGTGAGAGATAGTGGGGGAAATTGGGCATGATTTGCACGGTTTTAGGTCCTCTACAACATGGATGGTTTGGATCTTCCAAGTGTCCGCTGATGGTGGGCCACAACGGTTACAAATGGACGGGTATCAGTTCGCTAACTGCGGCGGGAAATTTTTAAAAAGAAGGAAACCTTCCCTTTTATGGACGAGCACGGGTCAGCGCTCGTCTAACCGTGTCAGGGAGTCTAGTGCACTGTAGTGCACGCGCATGGTGTACACACACCACACACAAGTGGGGTCCACAGTAGTTTGTGATCCAATCCACATCGTTCATCTATTTTTTTTTTCAACCCAAAATAGGGCCCAACCCAAAGAATGGAGTAGATCCATGACTTAGGTGGGCCATACATGCCAATTTAGTGTCCGATTGGTGGTTTTAAGTGAAATCTAATCCGTTCACCAGTTTCAATATTAGTTTGGAATAATAAATATTAATTAATAACAATTACATTAGCATATGATATAACATATATACAACTTGTATTACATTTATAATTTATATTGCTAATTATTTTTCAAGAAATAATGTATTTAATTTGAAGTATTATATATATGTGTATATATATATTTTCTTTTTATATATATTCAGACATTAATTATTCTAAGTGATGCATATTTTATATATATGTGGTATAATACAATAATATGCAGTTTAAATTACAAAATGTAAATATTAGTCGGTATACAGCAATTATATGGTAATGTGTTAACATACAATTTATTATATATATATTTTAAATAATGTAATATAAATAGTATACATAATTTGTATAATTTAAGTAATATATATATTATTACAAATGATTATAAAATTATTTTGTACTATAATACATATACATTTAAAATGAGTTTACAGTTGGTTACAGAATCACTAAATCGGGTTTGTGATTATAATTTAGGTCCTCGTGGCAAAAGTACGGGGTGTTACACAAATAATTTCTCATCCAATAAAGGAATTAATGCACTATCATGTATGCGCTTATGGAAGGGATCCGGATTGTTGAACTGATCAGACACACCATTGGATGGGGATACCCCATGAAATTTAGGAGTGGAAGACCTTAGCCAGCCAACTTTTTCCTTTCTGTCATTGAATATAGACTGTTGTTATTTCTTCTAAACCATCCATGTAGCCCACCGATCTGAACCATGGGATCTTCTAATTTTGGGGGGATTTTTTTTTGGCAATTTCCTATGGGATGAAGCTAATTAATCAACGGTCTTGATCATATCATTCCATGTTGAGGGTATCTGGCAATCTACAGTGGCTGTGTTAGGGGCATGGGGGTTATTATATAACAAGATATCAAGTCACTCAGAGTTTTTGTACAAAATATTAAATGTGCCATTAGATGGCTGTATGGAGTGATGAGCCTTGTGGGGTCTTGTGGGGCTCCCTTGATGTATATGTTTTATCAATGTTATCCATCCATTTTTTCAGATTGTTTTAGGATATGAGTTAGTGGATCACAAAGTGGGGATTGAATGCCTACTATTAAAGGAAGCTGCAAAAGTTTTTGATGAAACTGATTTTTTTTTCTTTTGTTTTCCTTCATCTAGGTGTATGTGATCATCCGAGCTTACTATTTTAAAAAGACATCCCTCTTCCCAATGCTTATTACCCCTGTCACATTGATGGAACAATCGTCTCAACTTCTTTGTGAAGCTCATTATAAATTCACCGTACTTCCTCCCCAATGTAGTATGAATGCTATCAAGCAATTAAATCAATCTTCTTTTTAGGTGCATGACAGTTTAAATATAGTATTGGTTTCGAACATTATATGGAAGGTATACCTAAAAAACACGTATATCTAAACCAAACACGGCTTATAACACTAAGTCAAGTAAGTCACGTAGAAGTGCAATGACAAGCTTACACAATCGAATTTTTGCATCTTCATTTCAAAACGCTATCCTCCAATAATAGTCAAAACCAAAAGATTAATATCCTTCAAAATATCATCTCTAGCTCTATAAACTACTGTCTGGCACCATATTATCGTAGTAGCTCAACATTGTCTTTAAAAAGTTATTGTCATGAATAAATCAAAATAGTATAAGTTAAATTGGTTCCAATATAAGTTAAACGTGCATATCAGTAAATGTACATTAACCAAAATAATGCCAATATAAATATGCATTCCTGAGGATACACGTCAAGATATTGTAAACGTCAATCGGTTAAAAAATATATATACAGGTTGATTCCCTATGCAAGCCCTGAATTATCAATAAACATATATAATATAAAATGAAGTGCATAAAACACTTTTGTGATAAAAAATTACATCGTTATCAACCCATGCATTCTCTAATAGGCATTTGAGACAAACATTCATTGTGGATAACCGATATTAATAGGGGACCACTGATATTTTTTACGGTCCATAGTCAATATCAACAGGCCACTATTAATATCAGATGTCCACAATGAATTCCACTTATATTCGCTGTGGATTATCGATATTAACAGGGGACCATTGATATTATATGCGGTCCACAGTAAATATTAGCGGTCCTCTGTTACTATCAGTGATCCACAGTGTGGACCATTGATATTTACTATGGACGGCTAATATTATCTGCGATCGATAATAAATATCAGTGGCCCTCTATTAATATCGATGATCCACTATGAATTATACTGATATTCATTGTGGATGGCCAATCTTAATAGGGGACCATTGATATTATCCATGGTCTATAGTGAATATCAGTGGGCCATTGTTAATATCTGTGGTCCGTAGTAAATATCAATGGTCCATAGTGAATACTCATACAACAAAAAAAGGGACCCCCACACTATCCTCCCTTTCACGAACTTGTACCATTCATACAATAAGAAATATCCACAGCATTTATAAATGAACCACCTCACCCTCCTCCATTTCACAAATTCCCACCACACTCTCTTCTTTTTCACAAACTCCATTCATGCCCACCAATAAAGACAAAACAAAAGAATACAAAAAAACTTACTTATGCTCACCATAGGATTGTTGCTGGAAAACTTATAATAATAATTAAAAAAAAAATCTCTTTTTTTTTTTTTTTTTTTGCTAGAGAGTGGTCCAAACTTTATCGGGGCTTGACCAGAGTTTTTTGTCATTGATTGGTGAGTGTAGACTCCGGCCGTACAACTGCCAATTATTGAGGAAGCTTCAGCTTCATGTGATCCCAAGAAGTGGAAAAAAAAAAAGGTCTCGTGTGGCAAGGGCCCCATGTTTTGAACCCATCCACATCTTATGTGGGGCCTATTAAGTTATCTTGAAGTAAACATGTCACCCCCTACATTTTGAATATAAAGAGTGCACCCCATATCCGAGTGACAGTCCACGACTCGTACACCAAGTTTACTTAAATCGGTGAGTCATACAGTTAATCAGAGGAATATAGTTAAGTGTATTGTAAGTTCTATTCACAATTCATCATTGACACATAACAATCAACATCCATCATCAACAATTCACAAGCATTCACAACACATTACAAATGTCAGTTATTTCATCACATTCCACCCATTTGGAAATTTATTTAACAGTGATCATCTGAATTCACTCTATAAATAATATCCAACAACATTAATCAAAAAGCATAAGCACTATCAAATTTGGGTTATCAAATGGTTAAAACAATTTCTAAGTTCTTTAAGTAGCCACATGTTCCTAATAGAATTTCAATTCAGTCATTTCAACGTAACATATTTATCCTTCGTTAAAATAGGGACACAATTCCAATGGATCATCTATTGGCTCGACCTCATTCTCATGTACTTGAGTTATTATTTTATTTTCAATCGCCTTTGTACGAGTTTTCATTCAACAAACGTCTACCGGCCAGGCCTAGTGAGTGAACCCATCATGGGTCGTGAATGTCACGATTAGAATAGTACATTACAATACATGACAACCAATGATGCAAAATGCTAAAATGAGTATGAATGCATGATGTCATTAAATGTGATTATGAATAATGCAAATGATGCATCAAGTGGGAAAATCGTCTACTTGCTTGGGTTGGATATTCGTCAACCCGCATATGCACTTGGTGGGCTTTTACCATGTTGGGTAAGCATGTCAATGCCCTCATCCGCTCCTTAGGCGGGCTTCTACATATTGTAGGCATCTAGGGATGGTCTCCTAAGAACTCGACACAAAGTGTGCATGTAATTCATTTAGATCGGGCCTCTAGGAATTAACACAAAAGTGTTATACAATGCAAGTAATGAATGCTCAGTCATCAATGCATCCACTCATACAAGTTATCATATACATATCTTCATATGAGAGGAAACTTGAATTTCATGATTTCAATGATGTAACACTTCAGTGCCAAGCATTTCATAACAACATCAATTCAATACAATTAATCATATAACACTAAATCAATTTAACCAAACGATACAACAAAATCAATAATCACATCAAATATACTTTAATAATAACGAAGAGGAATCATGTTGGGATTACACACCCGTGTTTGGGAGAGATTGACTTGTATAATAGTCAAATCAGCTCGAGTTTATATTACGTAATAACCATTAAATAGAATTATTGATTGACCTGATTATTTCACACAATGGGTGTCACCTTTGACTAACTAAGGTGGTCTATCGAACCATAAGTAATCCAAAGTATACAAATAACAAATATTATAGACTTTGCTAATCGAATTATTAAAATTCAAAATTCGACAAATCATTCCAAGTGTTTGTCGCAAACTTGTTGATCGATCGACTCAGATCAAAGGACCCTCAATCGAATTGATCATCGATTGATCGAATAGAGACAAATCAGATTTTTAAACAGTTTGGTCATTGGACCTTTTTCGACATATTCTATTAAACATTTTGATCGATCAACTTTGATTGATGACCCATCCATTGAAACAAACACCGATCGATCAAATCGATAAAATCTGAATTAAAATACCTAGGTCTCTGGACATATTTTGACGAATTCCATTTGATCGAAGGGATTGACAGAGGTCTGATTCTACTTAGTTTTTGACGATTTGATCCAACAACTTTGGAGTTTTCCATCTTTCTTAAAATTTTAAGAGTTTTACTAGCCATATGGGTTAAATCTGAACCATCTATTGGCTCCCACACAATTAAGTTAGGGGAAGGCTAATAAATTGTTAGATTTGAACCATCCATTGTTCGCATTCTTTCCATATCATGATTTTAACATCAATCTCTTATATGATCAATATATCCTACTAGATGATCAGACCCATCGAAAATTTTGGATATTATTGTGAATTTATTTCAAAATTCATACAGATGGCATAGATCGAATCTGATGCATCTGATGATCCATCATAGAACCAAATGTACAAACTACCAGATACGAATAACTCTTATTAATGTGACCTACTTGATGGTTAGATCGATCTGAAAATTAGGGCCATAATATACTTTGGTATCAAAGATCTTATGATCTGTTCAGACCTGACTTGGCATATTTAGATGGTCTCACACCAATCTCTATAACAAAGACGTTCCAAATAAAATTCAAGTCTTTTTATTCAATTAGCCCACATATCAATGTGATAAAGAAGTGGCTGATCTGCCTTGTTTATTGCATATATCAGGCGTAAATATGATAAATACATAAAAATAACATAAACAGGTTATGAAACTTACTTAACTGAGGGATATTCCGCAGTCCTCTCTCTCTCTACTATTTCTCTTTTTTATATATTCTCTTCTCTCTCTCTCTCTCTCTCTACTTCTCTCTTAAGAAAGAGAGTCCATTAAGGAAAAGAGATAAGAGGGAATGACTCTCTCTCTCTCTCTCTCAAAAATTAAATTTTAGATATATATATATATATGAAAAAATTAGGGGGTTAAAAAATATCTTGTCCATGTGGAAGGGATTTTTATTTTATGTCATCGGCTCAAGTTTGTGGGTAAAACTCATCACAAATAAACCACATAAGAGAAAAAAATTTAGAATTAACGCACAATGTTAGTATTATTGTGGGCTATAGAGAACTTTCAATAGACAACAGAAAAACCTCTACCGTGGATTCACGACTGTTAGATTAAAATGAATAGATTAAATTAGCCAATGGGTAGGCTGAATTTCAATTTTTTTATTGGGTCATGTCCCTTTAAAAAAATTCCTCTTTCGAGGTGAGAGCCCCCCATATAAGTGTCAATTATGAGAGATGGAGATTTTCATCCTCCAAAAAATGAAAAGTAATTTTAGGGCCATAAAAACTTAAGTTTGCAAAGGAAAAGCTCTTGTCATGATCACGTCAGAGTACGAGACTACTTGGACTAAAAACTCCATTGGGTGCATAAATTGATGCATTACATGGATGCAAACTGTCCAAATTGTTGGACCTATTTCATCCTCAGGTTATAGTCAAACATTTTGCTGAATTTTGGACCACTTACTTTTGAATTTCAACTAACCATCTGATGGTTACCAATCGTCCTGTTCAGTTAATGCAGAGGCATTTTCACACCGGGCTCAAGTGGGGTCGCCTATGGGATGAGGGGCACACTCAGGGTGGGTGGGGCACACGAGGGAGGTCTTGTGTTAGAGACTCCTCATTGGGGGTGATTAATGCGCATTTCACACCAGGCTCGAGTGGGGTAACTTGTGGCATGTGGGGACACACTTGAGATGAGTGACTCGTGTGAGATGGTACCCATGTGTTTGAGGCCCACGAGGAGAGTTTGGCCGAGGTCTCAACCCATGAGATGTGGGGCCTGGGTTATGAGATAAAAGGATTAATTCGTCATATTCTAATGGTTCGAGCTTTTAGAGCAAGTGGTTAATTATACTACATCTAATTGGTATCAGAACGGGATATCTTGTGTTCGAGACTCCTCGCCGAGGGTGCCGAATGCACCCCCGGGATGCAGGGGCACACCTATAAGCTAATTTCTGAATAGATAGACGATGTGGATAAACCCATATATCATGGTGGCCCCTCCTCCAGTGTTAGGAGACCATATTATAAAATAAGCTAAAAAAAACCAATGGATGGCATGGATATACAATGAATACATCATGTGGGCCCTACAGTAATGGTCTCACCCACAGCTGGTTCTAGCTGGGAGGGTAGGATATTAGCACGGATACTGTGCAATGTACATTAGAAATTGACATCTTAAATGTGTTAGCCTACTATTCTGTGACAGTTTTCACCTTAAATGTCCTGTGTTGTTAAAACCACATTGGGTGGATGATTGAAATCGGCATTAAATGGAGGCTTTGTTTTTTTCGCCATCAGCCTCTCTGTTTACGCGACACCAAAATAATGGTCACCAAAATAGTGGTCTAGGCAATCATTTTATTTTGCTTTTCTGAGGAAGGAGATGATAGGTAGACTAGGGAGTAGGTGATGCCGGGAAAAACCCACTCGGTGAGGCCGTAGCTACGGGGCTCACCTTGATGTATTGTTGTAAATCCATATTATCCCATTATATATCCACCCAATTTTCCAGATTATTTTAGGGCATGAGCCCAAGGCAAAGTATTTCCAAGTCTCAGGTGGACCAGGAAAAGAGCGGTGATGGAACGTCTACCATTAAATTTTTCATAGGGTTTGCTTTAATAATTATTTGTCATCCAACCTTTTGATAAGGGCCCGTGAATGAAGTAAAAATACAAATATCATCAGCTTCATTTAAAACTTTTTGAGACTACAGTAAGCTTGTGATACAGGGAATTCATTCACCCTTATTTCATAAGGTGTGGTGCACCTGAGATTTGGATAGGCGATATTCGTGGGTCCATGTTCTAAAACACACATAGACAGCACATGCATGCAACAAATACATCAATGTAAACTATCGATTGAGCCATCTATCTACATCCTATGTGCCCATGTTATCCGTCAGTGTGAACTATCCAACCAATGGGCTTCACTATGGATGGACGGATGTTTCAAAAATCATTTGTATGGAAGATCATAGACATCACTCATCGTCAGTTTCCAGCACTCAATGTTGTCCAGTAACTGTTTTTTTAGTACCGTCGATTTGAAGTCCGTTGTTTAGATGGTTCGGATCATCTGATTTCTGTGTTTCTTGATGCGATTAGTGGATTGTTCTGATAAGTCTACACCCAAATGGACCCATTACTTTTACGGTTTAGATCTAGACATGGCTATGTGCATGTGTATGGATGACCGTACTCTGCCGGTATATTAAATAATTCCCCATCACGAAGGGCGCAGATTAGGTGAGGCAGGGTAACAGCTTGGTGCGTGAGGCCCGAACCGTGGGCCCATTCAAAATAGATTTTGTAAATCCAGGCCATCCATCCATTTTTCTTGGTCATTTCAGCTCATTGTACCAAATATGAGGCCGATCTAAATCTTAGGTGGACCACACAGAAGTTTTGGATCAAACTGCTATTTGTGTTTCCCGTGGTGTAGGTCTGCGTGAGCTTATCAGCAAGTTAAATGGCAAACAAATATCACAGTGGGCCCTTGTTGGTTTTTAACGGTAGGCGTTCAACCACCACAGTTTTCCTGTGTTCTGGTCGAATGAGATTTGGATCTACCTAACTTTTCTAACCACGTCCTTAAATAAGCCACAAAAATGGATGGACGGTGTGGATATACAAAAAATACATCTATGGGTGGGCTCCACGGTCACATACTCACCGGCCAAGCTATTAACTGCTCAACCCAACTCAACTCAAATTTAGGTATACATATAATAATAAATTTTAATTTTTAAGTATCTCTAACCCTATATGTCGTGCCTGGCCCCACCCTGACTTGACTCCAAACTCTCTTTTCTTCGCTTCTTCTCCTCATCTTTCAGGCCTGATGCCCACCCACCACCATCACCACCCTCCTCCTCTCTACTCTCTCCCACCCTCCTCTTCCAAGCCCGACACCCACCCACCCATCACCACCCTCCTCCTCTCTCTCCCCTCTCCCCTCTCCATTCCCTCATCTCTCGATCTGAATAGGTGCCGACTCAAACCGACTTGATTTTTTTTTATTGGGTTGGACTTGGTCCGGATTAATATAGGTTAGACTTGGATTTAGACCGGTTCAAGTATATTAGACTCGGTACCAAGCCGAGTTGAGTCTAGTTCAAGTAGGGCGTATTTCAAAACTAGATGAAGTCAGGTCAGCCTTATCTCGGTTTGACTCGACTTCATGCCCGGCTCTATCCATCATGTACACGGATGATTGTGGTGATTGTTAACCAAAGCTGTTTAACCTGTCGTTCATCTCATGCGTGGCACCTTAATACGTTGATCCTAACCATGAAAGTCATTGAGATCGTCGTGGATGATGCATGTTGGGAAAAAATATGTCAAGTCTGGAGACTCGGATTCTAAATAGGTTGGCTCTACTGACGCTGCCCGAAGAGTCCGAGACAACGGTTAGAGCCGAGGGAATAAGGGATAGGCCTAAAGGCATAAGCAGAAGACGATTAAAGTCGCCCTGTCAGAGTGATAACCTTGTCTGCATAAGCCTACAGAAGGCTGAGTATGTTATAAGCCACCCGACCGATAGAATAAAACCGACCTAACGAGTTGGTTCCGTCGATCACGGAGTAAAGAAGGACGACGGATAATCACCGAGACTATTCCATCCGTGAGAAGGCAGAAAACTTATGTTCCCAACTCGGCCGAGACTCCCCTTGAGTCGGTAGCGACTGAACCGTGACAAGAGAAGGCGGTATGAATGCAAATACCGTTCTGAAAATCCAGGAATACGGGTATCCGATCCTGAAATTCTCGGGATCGGAAACAATTAGTGAAATCTCCGGATAATCAGGAGAAGAATCCTCGTACGATGAGGATTCCTAAGAGCTATAAATATCGAAGCTTTCTACAAAGAAAGGTACGAGATACAAAAATAAGAAAACCCTTTGCTATTGAGAAAACGACTGACTTAAGCATCAGAGGCTCCCCGGCTCTAGCCAGGGTCCCCTTGATAGTGTTGATTGTGCAGGTGGAAGAAGATCCGATCCAGAGGAGCCGTTCCATAAAAATACACCAACAGTTTGGCGTCGTCTATGGGAATCGGACAAAAAGCCGTTTTCTGCAATTCATTGAATGACAAGAACTAGGAGGACGGATTCAGATGAAGCAGAGGAGGCCGCTGCTAGCACAGCTCAGGAAGCTCCCCCAACAGCACCGCTTGCGACTACCAGCCAGCCTAGCCGAGGGAACGCGCACTTGGATCGGGAAGTCCAAGAGATGCGTTCCGAGATGGCGGTTATGAAACATATGCTGGAACAACTGTTTAATCAGCGGATGCAGTAGCGTCAAGAGTCGGCACAGGTTCTCCTGCCAACATCTGTAGCGCAACTTGCTGCTCCACAGTCACCTCGACAGCCGAATCAACCTCAAGGACTGAGTCAGCATCAAGGACCGAGTCAGCCAGCGCTGGCTCGCTCTGCAACGGTCGTTCTGTCTCCCTCTGATCTGCGACATAGGATAGATCAGAGGAGGCGAAGTCGACTCCCTTTATAAGAAATGGCGGAAAGTACGGAACCCTGAAAAACCGATATGAAAGATTTCAAGAACGAGGTCTGTGAAAAGATGGAAAAAGAGATGGCGGGTATGAAGCACGGTCGGAACTCAAACCCGACCAAATCTGAGAAAAAGGCTTCTCCGTTTGTGAACGAAGTGATGCAGGCGCGGTTACCGGAAAGGTTCTGTCTACCTCAGATAACTCCCTTTTCTGAAAAAATCGATCCGACGGAGCATCTTGAATGCTTTAGAACCTATATGGAGTTGCACCATGCCTCGAATGCTGTTATGTGTCGGGCCTTCTCTCTTACCCTGACTGATGTGGCCCGACTTTGGTTTAAGCAATTAAAATCGAGATCAGTCAAGTCGTTCGCCGAGCTCAGTGACGCCTTCCTCAATAATTTTATCGGCGGAAAGAAGAAGCTAAAGCCGCCCGCACACCTGAACAACATAGTTCATAAGGAAGGAGAGCTGCTGAAGGACTATATCAAGCGCTTCAACTTCGAATCTCTGCAGGTTCAAAAGTATTCTGAGGAGATAGCTCTTAACGCTCTCATGCAAAGTGTGAGAGATAAACCCTTTTTGGTGTCATTAGACAAGAATCCGCCCAAGACCCTGGGCGAATTCATGGTTCAGTCGGACAAATATGCCGACGCTGAAGAGACCCGACTCCTACGAGAGAAGGTCCAAAATGCGAAACCCTCGGCTAAAGAGCCAGCCAAGAAAGAAGCTGACTCAGCCGAGGGGAAGAAGCGAAAAGATGACAAGGCACGAGATGACGGTAAGTCGGGAAAGCGACCTGACAGGAGATTTTCCACATACACCCCCCTGAACAAATCTCAGGAACAAGTGTTGATGAAAATCAAGAACGAAGGTTTTGTCAACTGGTCCGGAAAGCTCCGAGGGAACCCGAATCGACGGAACAAGAACAAATACTACAACTATCATCGTGATCACGGTCATAATACGAGTGACTATTACCAGTTGAAGGATGAGATCGAGCGACTAATTAAAGAAGGCCGACTCAAAGAACATACAGAAGGGTCTAGTGTTCCAGCAGGGCCAAGTGAAGATCGTCCCACGGAAGAAATCCAGACGATCATTGGAGGGCATCAGGGCGGCGGAGATTCAAATAACGCCAGGAAAAATCACGCCAGAAGCATCGATCGCCCGGAGTCTGAGATTCTTCTACTGTCCCGACCTTCCAAGGAGCAGAAGAGAGAACGATATTGCATCTCATTCACTGAGGATGACGCCCGAGGCATTCATCATCCCCATGATGATGCACTTGTCGTTGCTCTCACCATCGCCAACAGAAAGGTGTTCCGAATACTGGTAGACACTGGCTCATCGACGGATGTACTGTTCACCCAAGCATTCGACAAAATAGGCATCGGACGATCGACCTTACGGCCGGTCCGAACCCCACTAATAGGATTCTCGGGTGGACAGGTACTTCCCGAGGGAATCGCCTCACTACCATTCACTGCCGGGACTGCACCTCATCAGACAACAACAATGGTTGACTTCGTGGTTGTGGACCAACCATTGGTGTATAATGCTATACTCGGTCGACCTTCCCTAAGCCTCCTTCAAGCTGTGGTATCCACTTACCACCTTTTTATGAAATTCCCGACAAAGTCGGGAGTAGGAATTGTGAAAGGAGATCAACAAGATTCTCGAAAATGCTATGCCACCGCAGTCAAGGCGCCGACGAAAGTATCGATGATCGAATCGTTCGACCCTCGAATCGAATCTCATGAACGAGGGCAACCAATGGAATAACTCGTCTCGGAACCGTTAACCGAGACAGACACGTCGAAAGTAGTGCAGATCAGCTCATCTCTGAGTCCACCTCTTAGGAAACGAGTGATCACCTTGCTTCGGCGGTACGCCGATATATTTGCTTGGAGCTACGAAGACATGCTCGGGATCGATCCTTCTATCATTACGTACCGACTCAACATCGACCCAACTTACAAGCCCTTTCGACAGAAGCGTCGCTCTCTCGGCCCGGAAAGGTACGCTGTCATTGAAAAGGAAGTCGGTAAGCTCCTTAAAGCCAAATTCGTCGAGGAGATATACTATTCAGAGTGGATAACCAATGTTGTACTTGTGAAAAAAGCCAATGGGAAGTGGCGAGTCTGTATAGATTATACAGATTTGAATAAAGTCTGCCCTAAGGACAACTTCCCTCTTCCTCGCATTGATCAGCTAGTAGACAGTACTCGGGCCATGAATTGCTTAGTTTTATGGATGCTTACTCAGGCTACAATCAAATTGTAATGTACGAAAATGATAAATCAAAAACTACCTTTGTCACTGACAAAGGCCTTTACTGTTACCGAGTGATGCCGTTTAGTTTGAAAAACGCCGGGGCAACCTATCAAAAGTTAGTGAACAAAATGTTCGCACGGCAAATTGGCCGAACGATGAAAGTATATATCGACGATATGCTCGTCAAAAGTGTACAAGCAGTCGACCATGTGGCGGACCTGGAAGAAATGTTCCTGACTTTACGTAAGTATATAATGAAGTTGATCCTATCAAGTATGCTTTTGGTGTAAGCTCGGAAAAATTCCTCGGTTTTCTCGTTAGCCAGCGAGGAATCGAAGCAAATCCCGAGAAAATCAAAGCTTTACTTAATATGGAGTCTCCGAAAATAATCAAAGACATCCAAAGGTTGACAGGAAGAGTAGCCGCACTTAACCGCTTCCTGTCCCGAGACACAGACAAATGTCTCCCGTTCTTCAAGTAATTTAGGGGACGACAGACGATGGAGTGGACGGATGAATGTGAAAAAGAGTTTCAAGAACTAAAGACTTACCTCGGGTCCCCACCACTGCTGTTTAAGCCCGAGCCAGGAGAAGCTTTATTATTATATCTGGCCGTATCCGATGCAGCAGTCAGCTCGGCCTTAATACGAAAGAATAAAAGGAAGCAACTACCAGTGTACTATGTTAGCAAAGCTTTACTACCAGCAGAGACGAGGTATCCTCAGCTTGAGAAAGTAGCCTTAACTCTGGTTGTATGTTCGCGGTGACTCCAGCCATATTTTCAAGCTCACACTATCATTGTTGTGACCAACTTACCACTGCGTTAGATTCTTTAAAAGCCAGAAGCTTCCGGCCTACTTACAAAGTGGGCTGTCGAATTGAGTGAATTTGACATACAGTACAGGCCGAGAATGACCATAAAAGGATAAGCTGTTGCTGATTTTCTTATTGAAGTAACCTCCAACCATAATACAACACATGATTCTGAGAAGGTTACTGAACCACTGGCTTCTTCCTCTCTCGACTACTTGCCTGACTCGGCACCATGGAAGTTATTCGTCGACGGTTCATCCAACTCCAAAGTAAGTGGGGCCAGGGTGGTATTAGAAACTCCCGATCAAACTTGTATGCGGTATGCTTTACGACTTAGATTTCAAGCGTCGAACAATACAGCAGAGTACGAGGCCTTGTTACTCGGCCTTAAACTCGCCGCGAGCTTAGGCGTCACTCATCTCAACGTTTTCAGTGACTCGCAGTTGGTCGTTAACCAAGTTTCCGGCGTTTATCAAACTCGGAAAGAACAACTGAAGGTGTACATGGAAAAAGCTAAAGAATTAATCAGCAAGTTCCAGGAATGCAAAGTTATTCAGATACCCAGGGTCGACAATGCCAAAGCTGACTTGTTAGCCAAGCTCGCTTCAGCCGATGAAGACACCATACCTCGGTCAGTTCGGATCGAGTTTGTAGCAAAACCGAGTATAAATGAGCCAGCAGACTCGGCTACAGACTCGGCTATACTTCCTATCATGTCGGAACCCACTTGGTTTAATCCAATCGTTCGTTATCTCAATGATGGAGAACTATCAGAGGATCGCGCCGAGACACGACATCTAAAGGTACGAGCGTCGCGTTATACCATCTTGAATGGTGTACTGTACAAGAAAGGGTTTTACGCTCCCCTATTAAGATGTCTGGACTCCCATGAAGCCGACTATGTCTTACGGGAGATACACGAAGGAATATGTGGAAATCATTCAGGTAGACATTCGCTCGCCAACAAAGTGTTACAGCAAGGGTATTATTGGCCGACGATACAATATGATTCTAAGAGGTTCGTCCAAAAGTACGACAAATGTCAGCGATTTACGGTTGTCCCGAGACAACCCCCGAGGAACTCACTCCGATGTCCGGACCGTGGCCCTTCGCACAGTGGGGGATCGACATCATTGGACCCTTCCCTCTGGGGAAGGGCCAGACTAAATTTGCTGTGGTTGCAATAGACTATTTCATGAAGTGGGTCGAGGCTGAGCCATTAGCGAAGATTACCGAGCAGAGGATCACTAGCTTTGTTTGGAAAAATATCATCTGTCAGTTCGGAATACCTCGAACTATCATTACCGACAATGGGAGGCAGTTCGATAATAAGCAATTCCGCGAGATGTGCAGCAATCTCGGGATCCGAAATGTGTACGCCTCGCCTCATCATCCTTAGACAAATGGACAGGTCGAGGTCGTTAACAAAATTATAAAGCACCATCTCCGAACGAAGCTCGATGAAGCAAAAGGAGCATGGGCCGAGGAATTCCCGAATATATTGTGGGCCTATCGAACTACAGCTCGGACTGCCACGGGAGAAACTCCCTTCTCCCTTTGTTTTAGCTCAGAAGCTGTGGCCCCAGTTGAGATCGGTATTAGCTCGGCCCGAGTCAATACATTCGGCGAAAAAGAAAATGATGAACTTCTATCAGTTGGGCTCGATTTGTTGGAAGAGAGAAGAGAAGGAGCTCGATTGCGAATGATGGCTCGACAGAGGCAAGTGTCTCGGTTTTACAATAGACGAGTCAAGGTTAGACGATTCCGAGCCGGTGGTATGGTCCTCCGAAAGATATTTCCAAACACGAAGGAAGTTGGGGCGGGTACATTGGGACCCAATTGGAAAGGTTCCTATGTCATCTCCAGCACTATACGCCCTGGGACGTATTGCCTGGAAGACCTAAATGGGCAACTGTTGCCTCACTCGTGAAATGTCGAACATCTCAAGGTCTATTACCCGTGAAACAGAATAGAAAGCGTTAAAGAATAATGAAAGAGAGATGTAATTGAAGTCAATTCAATAAAAATAAAGAAATTCTATTTTTTTTAAAAGTGTTTAGCGTCGGGTTACAGATTAGGTTAAAGATACATGAAAATGGACAACGTAACTGCCGATAGAGAGAGTTATCTCCCTCGGTCAAGGACCGTTCTTCAAGCAGTCCTGGAAGGATCGACCCCGGCAGCAATAGCAGGGGCTCCCCCGTCAGTGGTGTCGTCGCCAATAGCCTCGGCCTCAGGACTGTCAGCATAAAAAGCAGAGAGATTAAGGTCGGGGAAGGCAGCCTTCATCTCCAAAATGAAAGCCCGGTAACCGCCTTGGTAAAGGCAGTCCCTTTCTTCTGCAAGCTCTGGTAACTGAAGGAAGGCGTCTACGGCGCACTCTTCTGCCTCCTTGGCTCGGCGGGTTTCTTCCTGCGCTTCATGGATGAGGGCCGCGACCTCAGCCTTAGCCTGGGCGAGAGTGCCCTCGCAGGCGTTGTGAACTCGGAGAAGATGCTGATGCTTTTCCTCAGCCTCCTTCAGAAGGGAGGTCAAGTGGGCGTTGTCAGCTTTGGCTCCTTCGAGAACCATCCTGACATCTTCTGCTGCCTTCCGAGCGATTGACAGATCGCCGGTCATGATGCCGATGCGACCCTCGGCAATCTCTCTGTGACCCTCCGCCTCGGCCGCAATCCTCCTTGCAGTCTCTGTCTCGGCCGCAAGTTTTTGAGCAGCAGTTAGCTCCGAGTAGGCTTTAACAAGGCAAGGAGCCAGCTGCGGGTAGGAGACTGTAAGTTATGAACAAGGACGTAGTCAAAAATAACAGAAAAGTAGAGGGAAATGATTTTACCTCAAAGAGCAACCTCGCCGTATGCCCGAGAGTCTGCACAGCCGGGGCATTATAGTAGCTGGAGAAGTCTTTCTTGCCCCCATGTGCGAGAGCCTAAGGAATCATCCCCGAGATGACTTTGGCTAAGGGAGACTCCTGCTGAGTCGTCTCTCCTCTCGAGGACTCCGCACAAGGTACCTCTCTCGGCCTCGGGGCCTCTTCTACCACGGGTCCTGGCTCGGGAAGCGACCGAAAGATCGGAAGGCTCGGCTCCACCTCCTCCATCCTTTCATCGGGGTCAAAAAGCATGACCACTTGTGGGGCGACAGAGACGGGATCAGGCAAGGCAGTTGGCTCCTTGGCTTTTGCAGCAGTCTTCTGCTGCTTCGAGGGCCGAGACCCCGACAAAAGAGCCGACATCGGAGGGGCCCTCACTTGGAGATTGGCTTTAGGGACAGACGAGATCCGGCCATGCTATCAAAAACAGGAGCCGACCTGAGAAATGGACGAGCCTTGGGAAGGTCTGCAAAGAAGAATGAAGAGTTGGACAGGAAACTGAAAGGACGAAGCAGAGCGGGACGAGTTACCTGAAACGAATGAGTCTAGACCCGCGAGATGGAGGCACTTGGGTTACAGCAACAACTTCCAAGACCGTTCCTCTGCGCTCAGCTTCCTCAGCTCTCTTATCCGAGTTAGAGCCCTGGACTCGAGTTTCCCCCTCTTCTTCAAAATATCTGCAAGATATTATGAGGTCAGATCAGCTATATAAAAAAAAAGGGGGGGGAGAGAGATTATCGGGACGGGTCACTGAATCACCTGCTCTCCTGAACGTGCGAGAGACTTGAGGCTCGTACGACCACGTATCGGCCGACTCCCACTGACTGCAAGCCCAAAACCACTTCTCCTTCCAGTACTTGTTAGAAGTGGGTGGGTCGGTTATCAAAAACCCCACTTTGCCTCTCCATGCACTCAAGAAATAGAGGCTAGGGAAGTTTGGATTTAGTCTGACTTGGTAAAGGAAGAGAAACTCGTCGACTGTTAGCGGAGGCTATTCTAACTCGGCCCACAGCACGGCACACCCGAACAAACTCCTCTACGCGTTCGGGATAATTTGATCAGGAGTTATTTTGACTCGGGACAAGAAATCAAGAGCAATGGGCTGAAGCGGCAAGCACAAGCCACATTGAATCGCCACCTAAAAAATTGTGACCATCCCCGCAGGAGGATGGTCGGGCAAATCTCCCGAACGAGGGAGACGGAGTACGACTGAGTCAGGGACATGATATTCAGCTCTAATTCGGTTTAGATCGGATTCGGTTAAAATTGAGCCGACGAGGCTACTTGGCTCGTCTTCAGCTTCTTCCCCATTTGAAGAGGTTTTAGAGGCTTCCACAGTTTGGTTCACGGGGTCTGAAACAGCCACCCCTTCGCCTATAACAATGTCGTTTACTTCTTCCTCCTGTTGATCCATCCCGAGGTTAGGTCTCCCTAGACGGGTTACCAGAGACACTCCACCACTGGACGGACCGGCCTGATCGGGACATTCAGCGATGAGCCATCGGCCTCCCTTACAAGCCGGAATGCGGCATCAGCGCCGCCGACAAACTCTGTCAGTAGGGAGGGCAGTTCCGCAACGTCCCAAAGATGTTGGGACACACCCTCATCGCCGGAAATCCCCTCCCGGGGGCTCTGAGAGCCACGCGCAGCCATTAAAGTTTAAAGAGATGGGAGGAAAGAACTCATCGGAAAAAATGACAGCGAACGCAAAGGGAGTTGAAGAAGCAAGAAACGACAGCGGAGGAAAGAAGGAAGAAGGGAAAGAAGACTCGGAAGCAGATACGAACGCGAAAATAAAATTTACACAGTCCTCCCGCCCGGCCTTTTTATAGCAGTGCCACGTGGCGGGACTTTTAATGAAAAAGTGAATAGTCGTTCGTCTCGGCTCCCCCGCTTGACACGTGGCGCACGCTGATTGACAGCGATAACGTCTTCGCCACGCGTCCAAATCTCATACGCGGACGGAACGACCTGACGGCTGGCCGAACGTGCGGCCTCGGGGAACGCAACGTCATACGTTAGAGACGACTCAAGGAGCATTAAACGCATCATCATAACCTCGGACTCTATTACGAACCGACCTAAAAACTCGTTACCCCTTGATGCCGCGAACGACACAAGGAGTAAAGGGGCTTACTGTTGGGGAAAAATATGTCAAGTCCGGAGACTCAGATTCTAAGTAGGTCGGCTCTTCTGACGCTGCCCGAAGAGTCCGAGACAACGGTCAGAGCCGAGAAAATAAGGGATAGGCCTAGAGGCATAAGTAGAAGACGATTAAAGTCGCTCTGTCGAAGTGATAACCTCGTCTGCATAAGCCTACAGAAGGCTGAGTATGTTATAAGCCACCCGACCGATAGAATAAAACTGACCTAACGAGTTGGTTCTGTCGGCTATGGAGTAAGGAAGGACGACGGATAATCACCGAGACTATTCCATCCGTGAGAAGGTAGAAAACTTATGTTCCCAACTTGGCCGATACTCTCCTTGAGTTGGTAGCGACTGAGCCGAGACAAGAGAAGGCGGTATGAATGCAAATACCGTTCCGGAAATCCAGAAATACGGGTATCCGATCCCGAGATTCTCGGGATCGGGAGCAATCAGTAAAATCTCCGGATAATCAAGAGAAGAATCCTCGTACGATGAGGATTTCTAAGAGCTATAAATATCGAAACTTTCTATAGAGAAAGGTACGAGATACAAAACTGAGAAAACCCTTTGCTATTGAGAAAACGACTGACTTAAGCATCAGAGGCTCACCGGCTCTAGCCAGGGTCCCCTTGATAGTGTTGATTGTGCAGGTGGAGGAAGATCTGATCCAGAGGAGCTGTTCCATAAAAATATACCAACAGGGCATACCCCGAAATTACACTAATCTAAAGACCGTGACCATCCAAAGAGTGACTACCAAATGGATAATTCTAACTAAAATGGAAGTGGGTTCAAATTGAGTGATGAAAATTAGATGGCCAAGGTTGACCACTCAGTGGTGCTTTGGGACTATTCTCCACCAACTTCGCTGCTCAATAATTGTAACAGTGCTATTGCCACTTGTAAATCGGTCAGACCCACAATTGAGAAAATGGTGGTATCCAAATAGTCAGTCTTGGAGAAGCGAATTGCCTGCGACCGTAGGGCCCACCGTGATGTTTATGGGAAATCCACTTCGTCCATACGTTTTTCCAGATTATGATAGGACACGATGACAAACTTGAGACAATTTCAAAACTCAGGTGGCCCACACACGACAGGAAACAGTTGTAATTGAATACCTGCAGTTGAAATGTTCGTGGTGCCACACAAGTTTTGGATAGGCTAATGTTTTATTTTTAATTTTAAAATTAATTTTTTTTTAATTTTTTAATTTTTTTTATAGTAAACCACAGTGGAAACGATCTTATGAACGGGTTGGATGGAATGTAAACATCATGATGGACCAGGAAGGTTTCAACGGTGGGCATTTTCCCTCCTCACATTTTCCTGTCGCGTGGCCCACTTGAATTTTGATCTAACTCAAATTTGGGGTCATATTCTTATATGATCCGGAAAAACGGATGGACAGGGTCGATTTCGCACAAACATCACAGTGGGTCCCACCTAGCTCCCGCTGTAGGAACGGTGCTACGTGGCCCCAACATGATGCATGTGTCTCATCCATGCCGTCCATCCATTTTTCCTGATAAATTTACAGTGGGCCATACAGTGTTGATTGAACTCTAACTATTAAAAATTTATTGGGATTACAAAAGTTTTGGATCAAGTTTTTTACCTTCATCTAGGTATGCATGACTTAATCTACAGGATGGATGTCAAATGAACATTATTGTGAGCTTTATAAGGTTTTTATTGGTAGACATTCAATCACTACTATTTTCCATGGTGGGGTCCACTTGAGATTTTGATCTGCCTCATTTATGAATTAGAGGACTAAAATAATGTATAAAATTAGATGAAAGGTGTGAATTAAACACCTAGATCATTGTGGGGCCTATAGAGCACTGACAACTACCCACATGGCTAGCGGCAGCGTCACTAGCGAAACGGCGTCCATGGGAGCCCAGGAGATTCGTCATATGCGGTACCCTGGAAATGCTGTCGTCCAGAAATCAAGATGATCTTCTCATCATGTGGTCCACACTTGCATGAGAGGCATTGGCATTCTGGAAAATGATCAACGGTCCAAATCCAATGTATATTTACTGCCCTCTCGATAATATCACCGTACCAAAATGTCCATGGACTCGGGAGCGGATTAGGTGAGTCCCAGGATCCACCGAGGTAGGTGGACCCCTGACTATGGGCTACTGTGATATATGTGACTAAATCCACGCCGTCCATCCTTATTGAAATGTTATTTTAAGGTATGTTACAAAAAACGAAGCAGATCCAAATATAAGCTGGACTATTTTATAGGAAACGGTGGTAATTGATCGTTAAAAACTTTTCGTCAGACACTAAAGTTTGAGTTGAAGCTGATATTTGTGAGGTCTCTTCATCCAGATATTTGTGGCGTTACCAACAGGTTGGATGGAAAATAAACATTCCCGTGGACCCATGATGTTTTTAATGGTGGGAATTCAATCACTACTGTTTCCTGTGGTCCACTTAAGATTTGGATATGCTTCATTTTAGGGGTCATACCCTAAAATGAGCTTTCAAAACGGTTGGACGGTGTGGATTTAAGGCATATACATTACTGTGAGGCCCACATTCAGGGGTCCCACCCACCTCGGTGGATCCGGGGTCTCACCTAATCCGCTCCTGTGGAGTCATGATAATGGTGGGACCCACATTATGAACAAATCAGATCTCTCGCATCGATGACACGTGATCAGCTTCCGGAATGACCCTTTGACAATCTCACTCGCGCGAATACTGTTCGTATTCCCAATTTCAGCCTCTTCAAGCACGCCAAAACTCCTTCGACCGTTCCCCGCTCTCCATAGCTTTATTGCAGAGAGAGAGAGAGAGAGAGTGAGAGTTCTCAGATTTCTAGGGTTTTTTTTCCCAATCAACCTGCGCTTTCTCGCTTCTCTCTTTTTCATCGTCCCTTCGATTAAATCCAAATCCGTTGCACGATTTGTGCAACGCGTTTGGATCTGATTCTGTTCTATATCATCTCAGATTGCGATTTCCGGCGATTTCATTCGAACGATCGTTTGGAACGTCCGACATTTGTTCGCGTCGAGGTAAGCATCTTGTGTCTGTTTAATTCATTTTATGCTTCTTCTTAACGGATGGAGTTCGAGATTATTTTTTTTTGTCCCAAGATTTCGCGAATCCGGATATTCTTGAATCATCTCACTGTTTAATCGTCATTTCAGTTTCATTCTCTATTGAATTCACCAGGTGATTCTAATCGGCAACCTGGAATCTGGGAATTACTTAAAGAATTGAATTCCAGCATGTGAATTCCCTGAGAATTTGATTCTTTCATTCATGTTTGGCAACCTGGAATTTAATTATGTGGAATCCGGACTATGACATACTTGTGTCATGGTTTTCTGGCTGCCAGAGGCTTGGACCCACCTGTCTATCTCAAGTCGAGCCACATTAAACTGGACGAGTTGGGGGAGAGTTGGCCAAGTCGCGTTCTCTTTCCAACTGGACAAACAGAGCCCATTTTTGGTTATCCAGACCGCTGGTATGTTTATTTGCATCTTGGATGGAGCATGCCCCATAAAATTTCCTGCTTGGAACAACAACTGTCTGAGTGTCCATAGACCACCAATTTCGATTTGGAAGTCTAGTCCATCCCTCAAAATCCATCACATATCAACAGTTTGGATTGCCCAACCATGGGCTCCACTTGCCAGACCTAAAAGCTCATGGGCACATGTGCATGGGGCCCACATGTCAGCCACATGTCAGATGCATGGTAGATGCATTGAGAACTGACTGTTTTGTTTAACTTCATGGCCGGATAAGCCGCATGGGTTGACTTGGTTGACTTGCCTGCCCCTGTAATTGACTTGTCTGAGTTGTCCCAAGTCACCTTGCAAATCAGCACACGTGATCTGAAACTGTATTGGTCCTTGCTGAATTCAAGTCAACTTGGATGAGCGAGGTGCTATTGAAACAAGTTGTTAATTCATGACATATGTGGCATGTATGACAGTCATTGTGTTGGGTCCATAGTCATATAGCGTTGGAAAATTAAGCAATTCTAATAATCAGGTGATACACAATTGGGCCCATTGATTTCATTATTCGATCTAAAACCCCATATGTTCATGAAAACACTTCTTTTTGAAAGATATGAAATTTTATTGAAAAGGAACAACAGAAGGAAACAGGACAAAACAAGAGAAAAACAAAAACAAAAAGACTCAAACTCGGAGAGAAGAGGAAGGAAGAGAAACAAGGCTACAACTAGAGGTGTACACGAGTCGATCCGAGTCGAGCTTGGCACAACTCAATTCGGCTCAGCCACTTGCTGACCTCAGCTCGGACTCGGCTCGACTCAGTCCTCGAGCCTGACTGGCCAGCTCAACTTGGTTCAGTTAGTAGCTTGGGCTAGTTCGAGCTGAGTTCGAGTCAAGATCGAGCCGAGTTCGTCTGTGTGGCATTTTCACAAACACATGAACTGCACTTTCAAAATATTGCTGTATGTAAAACAACAACAATGGATTTGCAACTATTTCATCAAACACCTTGTAAACAACATAAAAATCAAGAAAAAAAAGGTATTTGTTTCATATACATACCTTCCTTGCCACTAGCCACACTTCATTGAGTCATTTCATCAAACACTTGGTGAGCAACAACAATATCAAAGTAATCGAGCCACCGACCTGAATCGATCTGAGTTCGATTCGAGTTGGGTTTGATCCGAGTTGAGTCGAGCTCGAACTCTGTTCGAAATTTTTTCGAGCTAAAAAAATCAGCTCGACTCGGCTCGAACTCAGTTTGGAACCGAGTCGAATCGAGCTTTTTCGAGTCGAGACGAGCGAGTTACCGAGTTAATTCTGCTCGTGTATAGCCCTAGCTACAACCCCTACCTTGACCATGGCAACTGACCCAATTACAGCGCCCAATCCCTAAAAAGGAGTAAAACTTTGGTGAAAACTGTGTGAGAGGAAGAACTTTGATTCCTGAATGCCTTATTGTTCCTCTCCACCCAAATTGCCCAACACACAGTGAGTAAAAGGCACCTCCTTTTCCTCTTGCTTAACATACTCCCATCCTTTGCGTGCCAAGAATAGAACAACTTATCTAGATTGGGGGGCATGACCCACAAAACACCTGCCAATCTCAAAACTTTCCACCAAATCTCGAAAGAAAAGGGACAGTTAATTAGGAGGTGATCCACAAACTCTTCATCATTGAGGCATAAAAGACAGGCATTAGAAAGAATGATCCCTCTCTTGCGTAGGTTATCAACAATAAGAAATTTATTTCTCCCTGCAAGCCATCTGAAAGCCACAGGGGAATTGCCAGAGGATATGAGATGGCTCCTATGTGGTAGTAGATACGGAGGAATTGCATAGGATCAGATTGCTCCTGTGTGGTAGTAGACAAGGGAATTGCCAGAGGATATGAGATGGCTGTAGAAGGAGTTGACTGAGAAGACACCAGAGTTGGATCTTTTCCAAACAACTGAATCTTCCTTGAGGGGATTGGTGTGATGGTCCTGCAAAAAGAATAACAAAGATATAAGATCCTCAATCTCGTCATCATTGAAATTCCTTCTAAAGGGAGGAATCTAAACACCTCTCATCCTGTTGCAATAGAAACAATCTTTAATCGGAATCTCCTAGTTACGACAAAGGGAGAAAAGAGAAGGGAACTCTCCTGCCAATGAAATGGGACCATACCAAGGTGTCCCGTATCAGTATCGGTTTGCGTAACGGTGACCTCCAAAACCGATACGGATACGGGGGCGTAACAGCGATACGGGGGCGTAACGGTCTGTAAAGGCGCAAATTTTTTTTTTTTTGTCAAAAAAATATGGATTAAATTCGGAATGTTCTAAGTATTCCAAATATGCATTCATTTATAAATTGGAACATGTTTATGATGGTGTAATGGTCCACTCTTTGGTAAGAAGTTGTATCGGACTGTCTGATGAATTTATGAACCAGATAACCTGAATTTGACTATAAAATTCATATATTTAATTTTCTAACTATCTACTATCAATGATAGATAAATTAGAATGAATGTAATATGAAAATATCTTACATTAGGTGTTTGCAATTATTTTTGAGGAATTTCTCCAACATACCTGTGCATGTGACTGTGATTCATGTCTATGACCTGTCATCCTCAAGTCAAGAATATTTAAAAAAAATTTAGTAATGTCTGATATACTCCCCTGCAACTTGATTAAGGATTACTTGATTGGTTGTCAGGGGAGCTATTTTAAATACAAGTTCGGCAGTGTCAAGTGTGTGCATGATTGCAGGGCTTCTTGCAATAATACTGTTGTGAGCTGTCTGCTGCAAAATGCAAATACTTACCTTAATACAAATATATACTCACAATCACAAGTCACCACCAAAATGAAAATTTGCTTTTTTGTGGTTGCTCGACCTCCACATCATCGTCATCGTCACCATCAGGCTGAGGTTGTCTAATAGGTGTAGGTGCTGCATATCCATAATATCCAGTGTCAGAAGGAAATACTAGATCAATGAAACCAGATGATGACTGATCCTGACTAGGTGATGACTCTGACCCCGAGTAAGGATATCCACTAGTGCCCGTCGAATAGCCATACTGGTGTCCATACTCAGGCTGTAGAGAATCTTGAGATTGAGTGCGTCTGCTGTGATGAGTAACTTGGATTTGGATCTGAATATCTATAATCATATGGATATTGATTGGGAGGGCTACTCCAACATGAATGTGATATAACAGGCTCAGTATAACCATCATAATTATAATCCAATTGACCATAAGAATATCCATCATAATAACCAAGACCATGAGCCTGCTGATGTTTCGGACCTCCTGGACCCGGTGCACCACTAGATGTACCCTCCTCCTGCTGGCTGTATCGTGACTCGGTACACTCATAGGTCCGACTTCGTGTACCACCTCGTCGATGTTCATCGGCATCGCGATTTGTAGACGATTGTATATGGCGCTGAGCAGCACCAGAAGTGCCAACACCAGGGGCAGGGGGTCATCGTCATCATCGTCCGACACAGTTAAGCTACCACTGCTCGTACTCTTTTGTTGATTTTGAGCCGTACCTGTACTTGGCATAAACGCTGCCCCTCTTACTGGGTCCAACACATCTGCACAACTCTTTTGTTGCACTCTACGTATTTCTGGGTCATCAATTTTCAATTCTTCACTATTCTCTTCAATTTGCCTTTCCCTTGTTTCTAACAAAGGTAGAAGCAGGTCATCCTCATCATATATATTGTCCAAGTTTATTGGAAAGTAGTCTCCGTCATCGACAGCTGTAATGCTCCTATGATTTCGTCACATTCTTAGTTTTATATTGTAGTGCATGAAGATAAGTCTATCTAATGTTCTAGTCTTCAAGCTATTCTTATTCTTTGAATGAATAAGCGCAAAACAACTTCAATTCCTTTCGCAGCTAGATGAAGATGTTGTCTGGCTTAAAACTTTTACTGTAATTTTTTGGAGAGCCTTCTTACTCTCTCCGAAATTAATCTACCATTTGGCCGGTTGCAACCTAGATACTGCATGCTGTGCAAGAGCATCTCCAAAGCTACCAAGGCGATTTCTAAATGCATCTAATTCATTCAACGCCTTTATCTACATATCTAAGTCAGGCTCTAATATCTTGATCGCATTTTTTAACCCAACACGAACTTCATCATCTTCAACAAATGATTGGGCATATCTATACGTAGGATTTAGATAATAACCTGCTGCATGAAGATCATGATAGAGTTGTCTTGTCTATCTCCTGTCGATCATCTTCCAATAAGACTCCCAGCTTCTACAATTACGTTGAATTGCCGACTTTGCCTTATCCATGGCATCGTATAGGAAGCCCATGGTAGGTGCTTCGTCGGTTTCAACAAGACGGAGTGCCCTCATTAGTGGCTCCATCACCTTTATGATCGACTTAACCTTCTTCCAATATTTGTTGTCCCGTATAGTGTTCACAACTTCAACCGGTGTCCCTGATGTCTTCTTCCCATGTTTTGTGTTGAGCCATTCTCGGGAATCGAATATCTCACTCAACTCTCCCATATGCTGGAATAAACTCTCTAATGCTATAAAGTTTGTTGCGAATCTAGTCGCCGCAGGCCTCAACTTTTGTCCTTTCGTGAACTTTCTCATTATTGCGATTACTTGATTATGATTGTAAATAAACGTCATCACTTCTTTTGCCCTTTCGACCATTTCCTTAACATTCTTCTTCTTCCCAATATCTTCCAATATAAGATCAATACAATGGGCAACACATGATGATAAAAAAAGATGTTTTTTCTTTGCCATCAACATATGTCCTGTAAGCTTATATGTTGCTTTATTATCTGTCACAATCTGCACTATATTCTCCTCTCTAATTTCGTCCACAACTTTATTCATTAGTCCATTAATATAAGTAGAATTTTTTGTTGCCTCTAAGGCATCAATTGACTTATGGTATATAGTTCTTAAGTGGCAGTACACCATGAATTTGATTATGCTGCGTCTGGTTGGGCTAGTCCAACCATCACACATGATCGTGCATGCTTTGACTTGCCATATAGGTTTAAAGGTAGCCACATATGCTTTCACATCTGCATACTCTGCATCTGTCCATTTCTCCCTAATCTCTTTAGCCGTGAGAGCTTTTATTCCTTCACCTGCTTCTGCTGCTGCATCAATTACCACCTGCCAATATGGAGAATTGGCCGCGTTAGGAAGTATGTTGGCATGTATAAATAACTTTGCTGCTGCTCTACCTAATTTCTCAACGGAAGTTCTACTCCACATTTATTTTATCTTCTTTTGTTTAGTTGATTCTTTTCTAAACAGGATTGGATCAATAGAGGGTCTCCTAGGCTCATTTACTTCTTCATCCAAACGTATAGGGGTATCACGTGAAGATGCCTGTTGTCGGCTCTCAAACATATGTCGTAACCCACCAAAACTACCCCCCCACCCCCACCTGCAGAAGCAGTTGCACTTCCAGTTGCACTCCCACTCCCACTCCCACTGCCCTCCCTGTATCACGCACTGGCTCATGCGTGCCAAACATGCGGCGACGTTATTCCTCTTCACGATCTAGACGCAAGCTCTCTTTCCTAACTATAGTTAATTCTCGATCTGAATCTTCGTCAGAATCAATAATATCTTCATCATGAACGCCCATATATTCAGGACCAAACACCTCCTGTCGAGCTGAATCCAAAATATCATCTTTCTTCTTTTGTACAGCAGCACGTTTACCCTTCGACTCATCCAGACTAGCTTGCATTAAAAGTATTATCTCTTTCGGTACTCTACTACATTGCGCAACTTGATCCTTTCGATGGGCCAAATGTTGTTTGAGATGGGTAATTCCACCAGTCACTAGTCTATCACAATACTTGCACTTCATTCGGTGCCTAGTACCACCAACCCTCTCACAATGTTGCCATCTAATATCCTCACTTGTTGTTGGCCGGACCCAGACATTTCTTTAGGTTTAGGTAGATAATAGATAATTAGATATGAGTACTATGAGTGTATGTCTATATGACCTATGCTAATAAAGATGATTTTATGTTCTAACTAAACCCTAAGAAGCTCCAAGGCAAAACCTGTCCAATATAAGCAAATAAAAACATAAAGTCACTAATTCGAAAATAGAAAAAAATTATAAAATAACACCACAAATCTGTAAAATGCACATTAACATGTTCTACTATAATTAACACATCAAATTCTATGATTAAATCAGCAAACTATTCATTAAAAAATGATTTTTTGAATTTAGAAAAAAATGGCCAAAATTAATGCATAAATAAAAAAATAAATAAAATGGCACTCCAAATCTGTAAAATGCACATTAACGTGTTCTACTATGATTAACATATCATATGACATGATTAAAACAACAAAACAACCATTAAAAATTGATATTTCGAATTTTTAAAAAAAAGGCCAAAATTCATGCGTAAATAGAAAAAAATATTAAAAAATATAAAATGGCACCCCAAATCTGTAAAATGCACATTAACATGTTTTACTATGATTAACTCATCATATGGTATTATTAAAATAGCAAAACAACCATTAAAAATTGATTTTTTGAATTTTTTTAAAAAAGGGCCAAAATTCATGCGTAAATAGAAAAAAATATTAAATGGCACCCCATATCTGTAAAATGCACATTAAAATGTCCTACTAGATTAACACATCATATGACATGATTAAAACGGCAAAACAACCATTAAAAATTGATTTTTCAAATTTTTAAAAAAGGGGCCAAAATTCATGCGTAAATAGAGAAAAATATTAAATGGCACCCCAAATCTGTAAAATGCACATTAAAATGTCCTATTATGATTAACACATCATATGGTATGATTAAAACAGCAAAACAACCATTAAAAATTAATTTTTCGAATTAAAAAAAAGGGCTAAAATTCATGCGTAAATAGAAAAAAAATATTAAATGACACCCCAAATCTATAAAATGCACATTAACATGTTCTACTATGATTAACACATCATATGACATGATTGAAACAACAAAACAACCATTAAAAATTGATTTTTTGAATTTTAAAAAAAGGGCTAAAATTCATGTGTAAATAGAAAAAAATATTAAAAAAATATAAAATGGTATCCCAAATCTGTAAAATGAACATTAACATGTTCTACTATGATTAACACATCATATGACATGATTAAAACAACAAAACAACCATTAAAAATTGATTTTTCGAATTTAAAAAAAAGGGCCAACATTCATGTGTAAATAGAAAAAAATATTAAATGGCACCCCAAATCTGTAAAATGCACATTAACATGTTCTACTATGATAATACATCATATGACATGATTAAAACAACAAAACATATTAAAAAAAGTATAAATATCTATTTTTGACAAATTTTTGAAAAATGTCCCACCGAGCTTTGATTCAACCAAATCCGTTTATTAAAGTGTTTTTATCTCAAATACCCAACCAAGGTTGGTCGAAATTAGTAGTAGGAGTGAGAAACAGTTTGGAAGCAAGAAGTTTCAAAAAAACAGCAAAAACGAAACTTAAAATGAAAAAAAAATGTTACCGTTTTTTGACCGTTACGGGCGGGCCGTTACGGGTCAGTAATGGCCATTATGCCCGTATCGGCCCATACGGGTACAAAAAATCAAAACGGCCGATACGGCCCTAAAACGTGTAACGATTACCACCGTTACCATTACGTATCGGCTGTTACGGCCGATATACGTAACCATTTTGGCATACCATGGACCACACCATTGATCCAACCAAAATCTTATCCTATTCCTATCACCTAGGGAGAAGCTAACATTAGCACGCACAACCCCAACCAGCCTGGCTATATTTTTCCACAAAAAAGAAGAACTATATATGGATGACTCCCTGGTCCACCAACTAGAAGAGGAGGTACCATATTTTGCTGCTATTATATGGCTCCACAAACTATTGGGTTCAGTCGCAAACCGCCACAACCATTTACCCAGGTGAGCAGTATTGACAACTTCCAAATTTTTAATGTTGGCACCCCCATCAGAGTACGCGGTGCACACCTCTTTTCAATTGAGCAAAGGGAACTTAAAGGAGTCACTACTTACCAAAGAAATCTCCTACGAATTCTATCAATATCATGAATCACGTATTTAGGACAATGAAACAACGATAAGATATAGATGGGCATACGTGAGAGGGATGCTTTATTTAGTCGATTCTTCCCCCCAAAGATAGTACATTTAACATTCAACAAGATAAGAGGGTAGGGAGGTGTCCCACCTTGCTCCCAAAGGAATTAGTGAAGGAAGCACACACCTCATCGTATAAGTTAACACCTATTAGCTTTGATTTAGCCATGTTCACCTTAATCCCTGAAACAACTTGAAACCAACAAATGGTCATGCTAAGGAAGGTAATCATGGTAATCATGGACTCATTTGCATCACAGAACAATAAGGTGTGGTCAACAAATTGGAGATGCGTTAGACAAAAAGGAAAGATTTTAATGGGAAAATCAGAGAATTGCCCCCTATCATGGCCTCTTGAATGCATACCACTAAGAACTTCCATTACCAGCACAAAGAGGAATGGGGAAAGAGGATCCCCCTACTTGAGGCCTCTAGAGGCTCTAAAATGACCAAAAGGGGATCCATTAATCAGAATCGAAAATTTCGGAAAAGAAACACAAATCCTCATCCAAGCTCTGCAGGGAAAACCAAAACCCATTCTTTGAAGCATGTAGTGTATAAAGGACCAGTTCACATGGTCATATGCCATCTAAATATTAGGTTTGCAAAGAATTCCGAATATGATCTTTGACACAAGAATCCAAACATTCATTTGCTATGAGCATCGAGACAAGAATCTGCCTTCCCTCAACAAAGGCGAACTAGAAGGGAGAGACCACTTTGGAAATAACCATTCTAAGAAGGTTAGCCAATATTTTTAAGAGAATTTTGTAAGGCCCACTACTAAGTTGATTGGATGAAAATCCTTTAAATTTTGAGCTCCTTCCAGCTTTGGAATCAGGGCCAAAAAAGTATTGCCGATCTCAGAGGAAAAGCTCCTATTCACAAACAACTTTGAGACAAAATCAAATAGCTCTTCCTTAATGAGGTCCCAAAACACCTAAAAGAATGCAACTAGAAAGCCATTTGGACCAAGAGCCTTATCGCCGCCGAGATCTCTGACAACCCCTTTCAACTCATCCACATCAATAAGTCTTTTGAGCATATAGCTTCTTCTTCTGAGATGGTCTGGAAGGGCACGTTATCTATTTTGGGTCTATACACATCATTGGCAAATAGATGATTAGAGTAAAATTGCACAATAGAATTACAAATGATTGATTTATCAGTTACCAGAACATTATTGATCTCAAGAGAAGTGATGGAGTTAACTCGGGATCGAGCATATGTATAATTTTGGAAAAATTTGGTGTTCCTATCGCCCCCTTTAAGCCATAATGCTCTGGATCTCTATCTCCATTTTGTTTCTTCTTCTTTTAATCTAGCATTGTACTTAGAGGAGAGATTTGTTCTTAAAAATCTTTCTTCTTCTGATAAAATGCTAACCTCTTCCTTCACATCCAAGTCCCAAAGATCCATCAACAAGGAGGAGATCCTGCCTAGCACCAAAAACTTCCTTGTGCCACGTTTTCAATTTCCCTTTCAACATCTGGAACTTCTTGAAAATAATGAATCCCGGCTTCCCCCCAATCTCAAAGGATTGCCACCAACCAAAGACCATGTCCTTAATTCCTTCGAATTCTATGCCAGTTCAAATCTGAACGGTTTAAGGCCCCAATTCAATTCTTTGGTTTCTAACAAAATGGGGCAATCATTTGAGGTTCGTTTAGGCAGACCTCTTTGGTGGGCAAAGGAGAAATGGCTAATATGGGGGAAGAAACCTGTCGATGAGGGATATGACTGGAGGGGACCTACCATTAGACCAAGTATATTTAACTCCCCTCATCGGCAAATCCATCATCCCATGATCCCTCACCCAATCCGAAAGGCATCTCATCGAAAAGGTTATAGAAGAGCGATTAGATTGCTCTAACGAGAATTGTGTCACGTTAAAATCCCCACCGATCAGCCAAGGGAGATTGCACCTGTTGTGCATAGATGAGAGTTCAAGCCAGAACGAGGGACGAGGCGCAACTCTGGGAGGACCATAAACACCCAGGAAAACCCATCGAAAATTTAAATTAGCCTCTCCGAAAACAACATTGGCCGAGAAGAGACTCACCCAAGTATCGTCAATGGATCAAGAGTTGGTGTCCCACATCATGAGAATACCCCTTGCCGAGCGGATCGCATCTAGAGCAAGCCAAGCCCTATTCTTGTGGCGCCATAGAGAGTTCACAATTCCCCTATTCATCGAAGCCAATTTCGTTTCTTGCAAAACAATCAACTTAGCTTTGGAACGAATGCACGTCTCTAACCAGGGTTTGTTTTTGGGGGCAACCCAACCCCCTCACATTCCATGATAAAACTTTCATTGGGGCACCTTTACAGCCCTTCTCCCTTTTTGCTTCTGGCACGGTAGAGCTTCAAGAAGGCCTACCTGATTAACCCCCAAATTCTGCTACTCCCTATTGATGAACTTAGGGATAGGGTGACTAAGCATAGGGATCCCATCCACCGTCACCTATAAACCCCTTTCCGCCACCAATTCGTACAAAGCAATGTAATCATCATCTGTCTCCAAAGATTACTCCTAGGAGCCTACTAACATGACCCACCACTTCCCTGACCCATCTTTTGTTTTGATAGCCCCTACTAGATTCTCTAAGACTTCCCTCGGAATAGGGTCGGAATCGGGTTCCCCCCAGCAAAAAGGAGGATGGATCATCGAGAGAGATGATTGTAAGGGAGGAATAAGCAGAACTTCCTTCAAGGACTTCGTAGGTTGAGGAGGGTTTTCTTTAACCTGCAAGATAGGTTCATAAATCACCGAGTTATAGCCAACGGGCCAAAACGCCCTTGTCCCGAAAAAAGCTCAATTTGTGGGGGGGGGGGGGGGATCCTCATTCTGTTGAGACGAAGAGAACATTGGAGATGAGAGTTCAGGAGGGACGGTGTTTGAGAAGTCCAAATCTTCTTCTAGCCCTTCTTCTTGAATCTGCTTAACTTCTAGAGGGGACGAGGGCTCCTCCTGAGGCATCTTGGAAACAGGCGCCGACATTGGGCTCGAGATGGCCGTCGTGTCCTTAGCTTGCGGAGAGAAAGACCTTAGCCGACCTACTCCCTATTGACTAGACTACGCCTCAGGAAAGAGAGCATCGGTCTCATATGTGCTTTCATTTATTGGAAGACACATGTCGAACGGTAATTCTCGAAGCTTCAACATGTCATAACTAAGGGGGATTCCCTCTGCATGAGGCAAGGGAAATAGATCTTATCGTACCTCAACCTTTTCCTCTCGTCAAAATCTCGTGAGCAAAAACATCTCTTGCCAACTTGGGACACTATAGAGGAGGCAAAATCTCACGGGATGACACCACTGCTACATCTCGATCTGCCACTTGTAAGACATTGGGTGGAAAGGATTGGCTCTGGAAGAACACATGTCGATTTTGCCTAATGATGTCCTCAGCTCTGGCTTTGCACATGGGAGGGGATGTCACACGTGTTCTCGACAAATTCAACTATAGTCCGCAACGCATTTCTAGATTTGCACCTTCTTCCAAATCTGGGCTAGGTGATTGGTCAGGACAACGTCGACTTGAATTGAGAAGGAGCCCTATCTCTGAGTCCCTTTGGATATTGATCTCCAAAGCCACTTGTCCCACTAGAACCCTTGCAGAAGAAGGAATCTCTGCCATTATCTTGATTCTAATTAGAATTTTGGCATAGAGAAGATTCCCAATTCTCCATTTCCTCGTGAATCTATAAGACTAGACCTATAGAAGAAATCCTTAAACCAAAATTCCAGAGGAACATTAAAAAACCGAAACCAAACATACTCAGTACCAAAATGAGAACATGCTTCCCATTTGCGAAGATTTCCAACCGGACCAACCCTATTCAAGGTACCAATCACAATGATATGATCTATATCCGTTAGAGGTCGAAACGAAACCCACACCGTAGACAGGGAGAGGAAGCGGAGATAGAAATCTCTAGGTTTCAAAGAGGAAAAGAACTGGAACCATATGGCTAGATCCTCAAGGGAATAACCCCGCCGAGGAGATGCAACTATAGACCATTGAAGATTGCAGCCTGAGGAGTAGGGATTGGATCGAGAGGACCCCCTGAACAACCTACGGGAGACGGAGATGAAGAACCATCCCCGGCCCTTGTAGAGCCTCTCTGAATGATCTAGAACAATTCCCAAACGCTGCAGGGAAACCCAAAACATCTGGCTCTGTCGGGGTGGAATTGTAACATGGATGGAGGCAAATTTCACATTTAGTGGGGGTCAGGGAGTGAAAGAGGATGGTTGGGGCTCCTAAGGGAGTCTATTAGGATGATAATGAGCAACATTCCCTCCTATTTCTTTGCCATAGAACCTTTTCCCAGCCATTCCTTCCACACTATTTATTTTAACTCCATTTTTCAAAAATCCACATTCAATTTTCAGCACATTTAAAATACGAGGTAGGGAAGTACATATAAATGATTAAATGCATGAATTGTTACAATCACTCCCTCCAATTTGTAGGGAGCTGCATTAAGGCATCATGCACTGCATTGGAATGGTTGAATGACTAGTAATAGTTATGAAATCCATCATCCTGTTCAAAAATTCCTCCCATGACATATAAATGCTAGGTCAATGGCTTACAAATACCATGTAGTATTTTCTTTGCAGCAATGCACTTGTGTCATAGTCACCCACCTGAGTTTCATGTTTTTCCTGACAACTTCATAAAGGCCTTATGTACTGTAGTTAAAGAGGTGAATTACTTGTAATTGTTGTTACTAAATTCATTCACCTATACATGACACTCTTCCCATGAGATATGAAAATGGCAGAGCATGAGAGCAATGACTTCAAATACAGCTTAAGATACATAAAATACTGAGTATCGATTAAATCAAATTTAAAAGGATACCACAAATTAATAGATAATCGTACTACTTAAATTAAAACCAATCATCATGATCATGTAAGCCTTGTTCCAACTAATTGGGGTTGGTAATGCAACAAAAAAGGATCTAGCTAACAAGCTAAGACAAATAGCACCACATGCCCTTTAATGCAGCATATGAAAGAGAATGCACAAGAAAATAATTTTTTTTAACTCTCAAACCACTAACATGGGACTGAATGTCTAACAAGCTTTATTTAATTGCTAAAGAAGAAAGAAAGCCTTCACACAAATGAAAAGATTTAAAACACTCCTTATTTTACTGTGGTTGGACATAGGAGGTATCTAGGTCAATACAAGACTTCAAGGAAAATAAACAAAGGCAAATAAACCTAGTAATTAAGCTATTATGCGTGACAATGGGGTCCCATATGCCTACTCATGGAGGGCCCACGTGATCAAGTCAATCTACTCATGGTTGCATTGATTTACCTTGTGTTTGAAAGAACCTGTGCATGAGTGGCAATAGGAGGGAACCCCTGATGCAGGGCCTCGTCATAGTGATTTTTCTTCCTTGGATGAGGCCATCGTCCACAGGGCTGTCAACAGCTTGGGTTTGGGTCAGGTCTTATGGTGTCCATATTCAGGCTAACTGTGTTAAGGTCTTGCTGGGTCTGGTTCTCTTCAGGTCCAGATTTCATTCTTTCCGGATTAAATCCGTTGGGGTTTAGGTACCTCATTGGGTCTTTGGATCTTATTTTATTTTTATTATTTTTATTATTTTTTGTGTTGGATTAGGGAAAATAGTAGCATTTACATGCTTAGGCCCATCTAATCAAGGGATTTAGATTGCATACACATGTGCCACTTTGACTCATAGGTGGGGTGTAAATGGGTTCTCTTACGTGCGTGGCTTAGAAAACCTCATTTTGTTGATACAGTAATCAATATATATACTTTTATATATACTTAAATATAAAATGGAAACCGAGTCATTTCTTTAAATATAATAATACTGCTATTAAAACTAACTAGACCTGACCTGACTTGACTTGATTTTAATTGGGTCCAAGTTGATGGGTTCCACCCGAACCTGATTGGACCCAACTTTTAATTGGGTCCAAAAGGTGTGGCCTTAACCCGCCAAAATTCTTATTGGGTCCAGAAAAGAGGACCCAGACATGTTAAAATTGGCCAGGGTTCATTTGGTGACCGTAGGTCCAAGAAACCATTGACAACCCTAATCGTCCATGGTTTCTTCTCTATTGGTAGGGTCACTTTAAATCTTGGGCATGCCTTCTTCTTCTTCTTCTTCTTCTTCCTTTTCTCTTTTGTGTGAACCACTTCTTGGTAGTTCCTTGTCTTCTTCACTATCAATGGTGTCTTGTTCATCACCCATCATTTGAGTGAAGTAAAAAAACAAACTTATGGTATGTAGATAAATAGATCTATTTATCCACGGTCGAATTATATTTGATCGATACTCCATTGTCAATATAAATTGAATTTTGATGTTTTGCCAAATTTTCCTGTGCCAGTTGTTATTGCTCGAAATGCCATTGGTTGTCAGAAACAATCCCGTTGTCCTTTTGGAGAAGATGATTCTTCATTAGCTCGAGAGTGACCTTTTCTCATCATGCAGAAGACTATTAGTATTCATGAACCCACAATATTTTAGACGATGATCGCACATCCATGGTCTGACAATTAGGAGGCAAAAGACTCTTATTGGGACAACATCACACCATATGACTTGGTGTAATATTCCCTAAAGAGTATATCACTAGGTATGAATGGGTCACTTGCAGCTTATTCAGGCAACTCAATGGGGTTGTGGGTCCTTTTCTACTTCTAGATGCAATTGATTAATTGTTCTCTGTGAAATGAGGTTTGGGTTGCTGCAATTTTCAGTGGTGATCTTGATGGGCTTTTCCACACATATATCCCATGCATGGAAGATATTGGTATGCTTAGCGGAACAAAATATTAGACTCTCATTTAGGCCATCAAGCTAACTCAACATCCCTTTCACCTATTTCCTTTGTTGTGCACATGGTGCCAATGTGGCCCGTGCCTCCACCTTGTACCATGTGGCATTATTACAATTGCCCTTTGATGTCTCTCTTGTTTCTTTTTCCACCTTATGAACGTTGTTCTGTGGGGTCCCATGGTTGTTGCTTATGGTGATCATGGGGGATTGTAGATGGTCACCAACAATTGAGATGATGAATATGTTCCATATTGATAGCTACATGTGGAACAAATGGGGCTCCATGTGTGAACAAGTCAATCCACATGCGGTTGCATCATTCGGTTACACAAATCCTGTTCTTCCTTTCGGTGTTTAGATTATCGGCATCTTTACATGTATTGATGTATTGGGATATGAAAATATGTATTTATATCATTGATAATATTGTAGTATTAGGTAAAATTTCGTTATCTGAGGAAACATTTGGAAAAAAAGGCAGGATTTTTCAATGAAACTTCAGGAGACGTTAAAGGACACATGTTCACACAACTAGGACTTGGAATATTACAACAAACAATTATATACAATTGGTTTCCAATTTATAGGAACCTAAACCATGCGTACTCGGATAAAAACAGTGCAATTATATCCAAATTGAGTTCATATTATTCAAATATCATACAATGTAAGTGATAAAACACAAAATTCATTGGAAAAAAAACCAAAGGGCAACCAAAACATATACCTTTTGCCTTTATACATATGTATGCGTGTGCATGCATACATAATTTCTGAAACAACTTAATTATTTTTTGCAAAATAAACATATCTTTTTAATCTTTTAAATAATTTTTTTTTTTTTTTTTTTTTTTTTTTTTTGAGAAAAGAAAAATTCGTGGTCAATCGATAGATTTGACAACACATGAAATATAAATTTTCCACATTGACACACATCAACATCTATTTCAAAATAAATAGTTTTTATACATTTTTAACTTTTAAATGATTAAAGGAAACTTGTGGCTAATCGATAGATCAGCCACCTCTCATAAATATATCGATTTCCACACTTGCAATCTTATTTTAAGGGGTAAAATTGGAAGGATTAGAATTCCCCAATTTCCTTCATTTCCAACCATCCAAAATTTATTTATTGTGTTAAGTTCATGTTAATAACAAATTTCTCATATTTAAGTGCTTAAGTTCTGCCCGTTTTTGCTCAACATTTGCAGTTTCTCCCCCAATTTGATTTCAAACACCTTAAGGCGAGTGATAAAAAATACCCTAGGAAGAGATCCAAAAACAAGTTAACAAAAATGTCTCTCTCTCTCTCTCTCTCTCTCTCTCTCTCTCTCTCTCTTTTATTTAATTTATATATATTGGATTTTTGCAAATTTTCTCTTGATCTTTTGGGTATCCACGAAGATTATATGAATATGACGATAATATCGGCATTATTGTTGATGCCATGTATTTATACCAAAAGGTGTGAGCTAATATCTTGTGAGCGGTTTTTTAATATCGTGAACTATTAGTGATATTATCAATAGTATTGTCAATATGGTGTAAATTTAGTTTTACACATGGTATATGTGTCTCTGCGGTGTAAATTTAGTTTTACACATGGTATGTGTGTTGTTGACCCAAATATACTGATAATATTGGCGTTATCGGGAAGAATGTTGCCATTCTTCTATATCAAGGACCCTATCCTCAATTAAACCATAGGTCATCGCATGTTGCTAATCCTAAGTTCCCTCAATCGTGTCATTTCTGATCCTATCCTTCCTCATCTTGCCACTCTTCTACCTCAACATCCTCAATCAAAGGGTAGTTTTTATTTCAACACCAATCAACATATTTAAACAAGGTTCAACATATATCAAAGGATAAACGTGTAATAAACATCGTCCAAATGACCCAAAAGTTAAAACAAACATAAGTTAAGCATTCATTCATTTAATGTATTCTCTAGCCATATATGCCTTATTTCTATCCTCATTTTATGTGGTTATGTTGTGAGATCAATCTCTCACAAGAAGGGAGATTGGTTGTACCTAATAGTAGTTAATGTAGGTTTTCCTAACATCCTTAGTTTTATACTACCCTTTTGTAGTGTTTGTTACCACCTGCAAGAATTTAAGCAAGGTTGAACTCTATGGAATATGGTAGAACTATTTAATCTTGGTTGCTCGTTGCTGAATGCCATTGAACGTGCTTTTGGAGTGTTGAAAACACGCTGTCTAGTTTTGAAGTTCACCCGTCCTATTTAGTAGATACACAGGGGTGAAGATTGTAAGTCTGTTGTATCATTCATAATCAAATTATCAACAAGAGATGTGATCAAATTCTTTCAGAAATGGTCAATGAAGAGGACGATGTACATTCAATGAGGACAATTGTGGATTGGTCAATGAAGAGGACAATGTGCATTCAATGAGGAGAACCATGAACCAGTCAATGAAGAGGACGATGGGCTGGTCATTGATGAGGATGATTAAGATGAGACGCAAGATTAAAGCACAAAAGAGTCAAGGATTGAAGGAAGAGATGCTTGGGTATAGTTTGAGTTAGAATCGTAGAAGATGTGTATTGAAGAAAATAATTGTGCCTCAATAAGGGATGTCAATAGGGCGGGTTCCGGCTAGGTGGAGGCATGCCCAAGGCTGGTGACATTCCAAAACAAACTGGCCCGAGCCCATCCATGATGATTATGTATGGCCCAGGCCACTAGTCTATCCTGTGCCCAAGCTTGGCCACCTCTTTGTTGTAGATCTAGGTTGTTTGTTTGATGTGCCCAATCGTGCATGATATTGACATAAATGCCCTTGAAACCTTAAATGGGCTGGGCTGATGATGCCACCTGAGCCTGGCCTGATTAGTAAATGGGCTTAAATTTTAGGCTTGGATTTGGCCCTCCAGCCTAGTACTTGAGCCAAAACCCGGTCCCAAAGCTCGATGGGCCAACCTGGCCCATTGACAACCCTAATCTTTATCATTTTATTGATAAACGTGAATATCTTTCTGGTGTTTTATCTTGCAAAATTTATATGCAATTTGTTAAGAATGTCGAAAGAAACAGAAGGGTCCACTAGCGCAAAATCCATCATTTGGAACACAATGATGGTCGGTGCATGGGACGGTGTTGTTGGAGCAAATCAACTTAGGCCACCAATGTGACAACAATTAGTTCAGGGTTCCGTGTGGAAATTATTAATTAATGTTATATGCAAAACTTGGGTTTTGAGCTAACCCCCAACATACGGGAACTGATAGAAAATGTGGAGGAAACAATTTATATTTTGAAAGTTATACTTAAGAGCGGTGGGTTTGGATTTGGGTATTCAACAAGTACCTAGACCCAAAGGTAGTCGATGGACACAAAACAGTTTTTATGAACCTGGGACCAATTTCTCGGACCTTGTTTATAAATCAGGTCGAGTTCGGATCCACCATTTTGGAGCTGGTTAAAAACGAGTATGAACGTGTCACCCCCTTGGACCTAGTTAAAATCAATTATAAGTCAGGTCAAAATTTATTACTAAACACTAATGTTATATATATATATATATATATATATATATATATATATATATATATATATATATATATATATATAAATATAAACTAATCAAACACATGTAAGAGAGCCCATTTATGCACCATGCCATATTAGACATAATTCATCCATTGGCTAGTCTTGACCATGGAACTGCCTTTATTTGGCTCGGAGCCAATCCAAATCTGACTTGAAACGAAGGTTACCCGGATTCGTTCGGAGATGGGTCCAGGTCCTTGAAGACGAGACCTGAACCTGAAAAGACTCGTACCGACAAGACTTGGATTTGATATGGCAGGTTATGGGTACTCTAGGACCCAACCTGAATGAGCCATTGATAGCCTTGGTTTGGATGTCATGTGGAACTCAAGTGTGTCAGTGGAACTAGCTATTTGGGATCCCCATGTTGGGATGCCTACCATTGCCTACCATTATAACTTGCTTATAATAGATGGTCTCGTGTTCTATTCAGGAAGCTAAGGATTTTAAGAATAGGTCTTTGTTGATTCATCTAAAATATTGGGAACTTTGTATTCGATGCTCTATTGGAGCCATTTGAACACAACTAATTCCAGAGGTGTTGGCTCTGAGTTTCAAGTTTTAAATCTATGCCAACTTTGTTTCTCATGTTTGAAATGGGAGATACCTCACATGAAAGACCATCTTCATCCAGGCTGCGGAAGGGGTCCATCTTTGTTGTGGACAATATGTTGGAGAAGTTAGATCAAACTAATCATTCAATGAAGGAATGTGTGCATGCAATGAAGGACTTCGTCAAATAGAAGAATGAACTAGAGGGAAGTGTTGGAGGAGTTGGAAAATGTAACAACCATTACTAGACCGTTCAGGTGGAAAGCTCTCAACTAGCTCACAACACACCCATATAAAGTGAGGCACTTCCTTTGAAAGCAGTGAGAAATAAGGCACATTTGGCTGGACATTACGTTAAATAAATGAAGGTTGGACTTGTGTTTATTTTAACATTTGGGTAATTTAGACCAGTGTTCGAAATATCAATATCATGTTATGTATCACATTCTTGGGATACAAATACATATCGGTTATCGCACAGGATATATCTTTTGTATCGGGTAATTTATCGCACTTTTTGGGAAACATGGGGAAACATTGGGGAAATGGTTGGATTTTTCAATGAAACTTCAGAGATTTTAAAAAAGACCTTAATACACTCGTTTAAATTATAACATCTCAAAAAAGAAGTGCGCATAATAGGTTTCCTTTGTATAGGGTCCTAAGCTATGCGTTGTTTGATTGAACTAATGCAACTATATTCAAATTGAATGCATAACATTTAGAGTGAATGTGATGATCATTTCATCAAACACTCCTAAAAACTTCGAAATTAGTCTCAATTGACAACTAGTTAAAGGAATATTTCGAAAAAAAACATAGAGAACATGAAGAACCAATGAATATCGAAATCAACGCTTCAACTCAATAATTTTTCATGAAAAAAATGAATAACCAATGGTGGATTTGTAACCCTTTGACACCGATTTAGCATACTTATAACAAAAAAAGGAATCGAAAATTGAAAATGCTCATCGGATTGAACATGTGGGATATATCGGCACTACCTGTGCATTTCGTATTGCACAGGTGGGATACAAGATATATCGTGGGATATATCGGCCAATATCGTTGATATTTAAAACACTGATTTAGACCATGTCATCCGTTGGTGTAGGTTGGGCCTTATTTTAGCACATCGATTGGTTTTAATTTAAACTAGGGCTGTGGCAAGTGCGCTGCATGTGGAGAAGAAGGAAGAGAGAGATCATGGAGAGAGAAATTGGGTGATAGAGGCCTTTTGAAATGACAAAAATGGCCTCTATTGATGGCACACATTTTGAAAATGCCTCAAATACCCCTATCTATATTGGAAATCCCTCCTACATCCTTTCAAACTAAGGTCGAGGACTCCCTTAAAAACTAATTGTGTGGCCACAAATCATCCAAAACTGGCAGCGTTGTAGTTAGAGATGTCATGGGTATTTATTTGTGGCAAGCTTTTAGATTTGATATATATATGTAGTTAGGTTGTTCGAGCTTTTCCTATGAGTGTGGCATGGGTTACTTCAGCACCGTAGCGCTTGGTACTCCGACATTGGCTTGAGGCATTTCCTCTACCCCTTCTTACCCTTCCTTGAGAAAGATAGGTCACCTTCCGTCCTTGAACCGATAACCATCTTTTGGCTAACCTAGCCTCCTCCGTCCCTCGGGACCAACAAGGGGTAGTACAAGAATATTCACTTGTTGTCCATCGACTACGTCTTTTGGCCCAATCTTAGGCCTTGACTCACCCTCTGTGGACGAACCTTGCGGAGGAACCCTTAGGTTTTCGGGGCATTGGATTCTCACCAATGTTTGCATTACTCAAGCCAACATTCTCGCTTACTTCGTCCACACCTGCTCGCGCGGGAGCTTCCCTCTAGGCGGACGCTCCCCAACTGATTCATTTTTATATCCCAGAGCTTCAGCAGATCGCTTAGCACTGTTCATGTTCGGGGCTCCCCAACTGATTCATTTTTATATCCCACAGCTTTGGCAGACGCTTAGCACCGTTCATGTTAGGGTACACAAATGCTATGTTGTGTTTGTCGGTCGTTGCCCTTGCATTTTCTTTCATTGGAAAAGTGTCATGAAAATGTACTTAGTGTCAACAAATAATGGGTCATTGACATGTTTAAAATAAGTACAACACAAGGCCTTTATGAAGTTTACAAAAGAACATGAAACTTAAGTGTGTGAGTGTGATTTGAAATTACTGAAATAGCTCGTAGGAAATACTATGCTGTATTTATAGGCAGTTGCCCTGACATTTATGTCACGAGAGGAATGTTTTGCACAGGCGAATGGATTTTGTGGCATCTATTACAAGCCATTTGACTCTTCAAGTGCAGCGCATGATTCCTTAATGCAGTTCGCTACAAATTGGCAAGAATGTTTGTGCAGTTCATCCATTTGATCATTTTGTCTCTACTTTTCTAAATCATATATTTTAAACGTGTTGAAAAATGAATGTGGATTGTGGATAAATGGACTTCAAATGGTGGGTCAGCTGATGATTGGAATTGCTCATGCACATCTGGGATTTTAGCTAGAAGTATGAAATTAGTGAGCCCATTTTGGTGGGTCAGCTGATGATTGGAATTGCCTAGCTTTTGGGTCAGGGCATCTTACCACGAGTCCAACACATTGATTGTCATTTGTCATACATGTCCCACACGCATGTCAGGTTGGCATAGTTGATATGAAATATCTCTTCAGTTTACTCTCTTGTGAATATGTAAAGTAAAATTCCTCACTTTTCCTTCCCAGTATCCAAACACAGTTTCTGGATTCCACATGATCAAATTCCAGGTTGCCAAACATGATTGAGAGAATTAAATTCTAAGGGAACTTGTATCTTGGATTTGAATTGTTAAGTAATTCCCAATTTCCAGTTTGCAAACGACACCTTTATGCTTCTGATTGATCAGTTTTTTGGAATTTTTTTTTTTTTAAATTTTTAAATCAAAATGAAAAATGCATTATTGTTTCTTTTACGCATATTTTTGAAACCAAAGAATTAGGTGTCATCACTATCATGTGTTTGATTCATCCATTCATTAGTTTTCCTGCATTTCCACAGGAGTTTTGTTGAATTCTAGAGCAGAACTGCATTGACTAAAAGTTAAGTTGGTTTCACATGCATCCCACTGCATGCACCCCAAGCTGTCATTGTTGGGGGATGTGGTCCATGCACAACCCTTAGCAGATGGCGCTAAACATCCATCATCTGTGCACCAACATTGATGGGTCATGGTCCAATAATTGCACCGAGGACAACCAGACCATCAATTATTCTTGAGAGACGTGGGCTTGTCCGTTTTAAATGCCGGCAATCAATGGTAAACAATCAGTCACAACCCTTAGCAGATGACGCTAAACATCCATCATCTGTGCACCAACATTGATGGGTCATGGTCCAATAATTGCACTGAGGACAACCAGACCATCAATTATTCTTGAGAGACGTGGGCTTTTCCGTTTTAAATGCGGGCAATCAATGGTAAACAATCAGTCATTCAGCATGAGATTTTGACAGTACCTCCTTCGTGGCAGCGACCCAAAGATGGACAGCTCAGATAATCTGACTGTGGCTTCATTTTGGGCCTCATCTGGTGACGCAAGCTGGAGTAATATGCAGGAACACATGCGAAACAAACTCTTGAAAGATACAAAGTATTATAGTTCAGATGAATCAAAGAGCATATTTGTAATATTGCTAAAAAAAGCACCTATTGTAACTTTTTTGATTGTAATCCAGGTTGAGTGTGTTTGGCATTGTAATATCTTGTGCGTCCATGCAAAAGCTGCAGATATGTAGCCACGAATGCAACCTTTGTTGGAGTGATAAAGGCATAGTTCCGTTGCTGATCAATCTCAACAAGGTGTCCTTTTTTATTTCTATTTTTCACTTCATTATTCAATCATGCAGTCACAGACCTATACGTGCACACACATATTATATCGGAATCTTCACATACACCCCAACTGATAGTAATGTTACTAACTACCTTGTATGCCATTTGTGTACGATGTTAGAGCCATTTAAAATGTTGGCCTCACCATGAATGTCACCTGGCTAAAAAATCAGGTAGATACACTCATCAGGTGAGCTGCATCTGTATGCTGTATGTTGAATGAGACTGTTGGCCATCTGTTGTTTTCTTATGTTGTGGCTCACTTGATGAGTCGATTGACCTGATTTTTGCACCAGTTGATCTTTCTGATGGATCTGATGTTGGCATATGTGTGCAAATTAGATAGTAAGATGGCATGCATTGATGATTGGTGGAACCAGATCCATAAACCTGACCCCAAATAGCTGGGACAAAGCTATGATGATGATGATGGATCCAATGTGCATCAAATTCCATATAGTAGATGCCATCAACCCTATAACTCTTAAAATTGGCTAATGTGTTGATCAATAAGGAGTGGCCAACTGATACACGACATCATGGATAAGCAAATGGTGAAAGGTCAGTACAATCGGAAGTTGTAACCATTTGATTTCTATGGCTTTCTCTAGATTACTGCTCTAAACCTTTTGCATGGCTAATGTGTCAGTTGTGCAATTTGTGATTTTTGGGCTTTGGCTTATCTAAGAGGTGGTCTAACAATTGAATGGTCCGGATCCAGCATCTAGGTTCATCAATCAGGGTGAATAGCATTTTCTAAATGGTGTCTGTTGTACATGTCTGCATATAGTTTTCTTTGAGTAGATTCACACAAGTTTGAGGAAACTGAATATGTAAATTTGGTCTGTTGGAAATTGAAGAATGGTTATAGGGGAATTTGGCCACGGATGAGTTGGTGCTTGTGGCACCATTTTTAAAATTTTTAGCAGAAACTACAGGTATGCTTCTTACAGGACTTCTATCTTCTAGTTTGTGTTATGATTATTCTTCAAAGTTTTATATTGCTTGCCTTTTGCTTTGCATGAGCCACGGGACATTTTGCTAATCACTAGCCTTTATATGCGGTACCAATACCATTAAGAAGTGCCAACATACTTGAGGAAAGGTATCCCTTTACACTAACGTCTTCCAAGGAGCCACCTTTCCATTTGATGAAATTGAAAGACTTATTGCTTCAACTTGTGCTCAAATGGGCCTTTATCTGGCTTTCCGTTATGTTTGTGATGCGGATGTATGGGATTCCATGGCTTGCACATGCATGCGTCCAACCTCATTGGTCATTTAGTATACACAATAATGCTTGTAGTATCAAGCATGAAGTGGCAGCTCCGTTGGGTGCAAAAGTGTCTGTTTCAAAATTTTAGCTAGTTTGAATGCTTAGGATATGAAAGTGGAAACAGAAATTTGAAGTGGTAGCTACACTTTGGTGGAAGCAGTGTTTTTAATATCTGTATCGATGCATGTATTGCACTGTTGGGATATTGAAACATATCAGGTATTTCTTGGGAAATATTGTATGTATTGCATGATGTATTGCTATTTTTGGAAACCATTGGGAAATTGGTTGAATTTTTCAACGAAACTTTAGGGGATGTTAAAAAAGACATGATTATATACTTATAATTCAAAACATCACAAAAACGGTACATATAATAAGTTTTGTTTGTATAGGGACCTAAATTATGTGCTGTCTGACAAAAGTGGTAATTATATTCAAAATCAGTTCATATATAATTTATAGATCATAGAAGACATGTATGACTGTAAAAAACTGGAGGCAAAAATTGAAAATTGGATTTTCCCCAATTTCCCCCATTTTCCTCAAGTTCGAAAATCAGAGGCCAAAATCCAAGATTGAGCATGCAAAACATGCAAAATCTGGATTATGAACTTCATTCCACCGATTCCAAGTGATTTAAACAAGAAAAGAAAGCTGTTCAAGTTCGAAAAAACACACCGATTTCGTTTTTGGTACCACATGCTTTTCGATCTTGATTTCTGCACCCAAATCTTATTCTCTCCAAACAATGGAAAGGAGTGGTCGAAGTCACCTTAAGAAGGTAACCAAAGGAAACAAAAAAGAAGAAGGGATTTTGGTGGATTTTCCAAAACTTTGCAAAGGGAGCTGATGATGGTATCTATAATAGAAATGAGTTTATAATTGTGATATTTTCAAAATATCGTAATGTATTGATATATTGTCGATACATTGTGATATTTTGGGAAATATTGTATGACACGGGAAAGAAATTGAACTTAACCTCGGTCTTAGGTTGTCCCACATGTGATATCGATAGTATCTGCCGATGCTATCGATACTGTAATCATTGGCTGGAAGGTTCCTGGAACTAAGATGCAATGCTCTAGCAAAGGACTTTGGTTTCTATATGTTGGAGCTTTGCTAGAGCCACGTGTTTGCCGTAGGTCATTTGAATGAACATTGGCTAAATGCGATGTCTTCCCGGGGGTGAGTGACCTTTCTATTTGATGAATTTACTTCAGCAAAGGGCCTGTTTAACTTTTCACCATGCTTGAGTGATGTGGATGGCCTGCTAATTTATGCCTCATTATCCTAGACAACATGGACCTTGGCCATTTAACATATACCACAATGCTCAGTTGCATCAAGCATGAATTGAAGTGGGAGCAGACACACAAGTTCGAAGTGCTATGATTAGGTAGGAGGTTCCTGCAACTAAGCTACAATCCCTGGCTAATGTGTGCTTCAATGGCCTATAATGTCTATCAATTTGTTCTTGAAGTAAAAAAAACTTGACAATGAGACCAAAAGACTAGGTTGATTGTACAAACCAGTCCTCTAATTCACGCTTAAACCCAACACAATTTTGTAATTCCACTAAAAGGAGAGCAATGAAGAAGAAACACTAAAGATGAGGTATACATAACCTGTAGAAATTGGTATTCTCTCCAACAATAAGAGAAAATTACTCTTAAAAAATTCCCAGCAAAAATAGCACAAACTCTTTTACAATGTAATGCAGGGACATTTTCACACCGGGCTCGAGTGGGGTTGTTTGCGGGATGTAGGGGCACACTCAGGGTGGGCGACCCGTGTGAGGTGGTACCCATGTGATTTGGGGCTCACAAGGGGGGGTTTGGTTGAGGTCCTAATTGGGGCCTGGGTTATGAGATAAATGGATTGATTTGCCAGATTGATTTGCCATGCTCTAACAGTTCAAGCTTTTAGAGCAAGTGGTTACTTGTCCTCCATCACAATGCATGTTAACCCCAAAATAGAACAAAACCAGGATTAATATTAGTCCTTGATTATCCTAGTAGATTGTTGTTCTCTTAATGGTCCTAGAGCTTCACTCCTTAATACTCTGGAAATAGAAAACGAGACCCCAAAAGAACTTTCCTCCTAAATCGGAGGTCTAGAAAATTCTACCGAAGTTATTCCAAAATTCAAAGAAATTAACTAAAAGTCCCTAATATAATTTGGCAACTCATTGACCCCCTTCTGTATGTACTAAGACTCATGAGTCCATTCATGATGTCATCATGATAATAATCGTTGATAAATCCATTAATGTCATCATGTTGATATTATCAACCTTATCAACTCTAAAATCCTAATTCCCTCACAACCTTGTGCCCCATTGGTAATTGATCATAACTTGCTCAATTCTTATTTGAACCGTGTGACCTTGGGCCCCTTGGGAAGGTAACTTGTAGACTAACGGAGTCGATGAATTTCATAATGTCATTGGTACTGGAAAATTGGCAAAGATTGGAGTGGTGGGAAAAAAGGAAAGTAATGACAAATTTTGTGTTTTTCAAGAAATTCATCTTAAAAAAAGTGAAGAGACAAGAATCCTTTAATAATTCATGTTCCTTTGTTTCTCCTTGAGTGTAGATTTATGTTGGAAAAAGCAACATTTGATTTCATTGACTAGTGAAAAAGTTCTGATTTCTTTGTTTTGTGCTTTAAATATTAGAATCTCCAAATTACCGCCCTCATGCTTTATCCCAATTAACATCATGTAAGCTTTAGCCCAATTAATTGGGGTCGGTTACATGAATCCTGTTCCCCATTCCACTCTATCAAGGGCCATACCGTTAATTAGACCATAGGTTCATTAAACTTTTCTTATTACCTCCATCCACGTCCTTTTGGGCCTTCCCCTTGGCCTTTTAGAGCCTTCAACTTGTATCAACTCAATCCTTCTAACCAATGCAGTTCTTGGTCTTCATTGCACATGACCAAACCATCTAGGTCTACTTCTCTTCATCTTATTATCTATTTGTGCTACTTCTAAGTTCCTTCGAAAGCATTCATTTCTAATTCTATCATTCCTCATATTGCCATTTATCCATCTCAATATCCTCATTTTAGCTACACATCCTATGACATGTTGTTCCTTAACTGCCCAACATTTTTTTTCCCATAAAGCATGGCTAGTCTTATAGCCATCCTATAAAAATTTCCTTTTTAGTTTGAGTGGTACATGACGATCACATAAAACTTCAGAGGCATATTTCCATTTCTTACACCTAACTTGAATTCTATTGGCAACATCCTTCTCAATCTCTCCACTCTCATGAATTATTGACCCAAGGTATCAGAAGTGCTCATTTTGGGAAACTTCTTGGTCAACACTCCTAACTAATTCCTCTTTTTTCACTCGTATTATTACTAAAATTACACTCCACATGCTCTACTTTATTTCGACTAATTTTAAATCCTTTAGATTTTGAAGCACCCTTCTATAAATCCAGCTTTATGTTTACGCCCTCTCATCTTGTCAATCAAAACCATGTCATCTGTAACAACATACACCATGGGATCTCTTCTTGCAAATGCCTCATTAACACGTCCACAAGTAATGTGAAAATGTACGGGCTTAATGCCAGTTGGTGCAAGCCTACAGTAATTGGGAACTCACTTGTCTCTCCATCGGTGGTCCTCACATTAGTTGCTGCTCCCTCATACATATCCTTATCCATTCCAATGTATCATCTTGAAACCAACACCCACCAGACGAACTCTTTAAGGACCTATTATATGCTTTCTCCAATTCAATAAAGACCATGTGGAGATCCTTCCTCTCCCTATGTTTCTCCATCAATTGTCTAAATAGGAAAATAGCTTTAGTGTTAGACTTCCCAGCATGAAACCAAACTAATTTTCTAATGCACTCTTTTCCTATGGCTCATAAGTTCGATCTATGATAATTAATGCAACTATGTTTATCTCCTTTATTCTTATAGTGTCCTTTATTCTTATAGCGAGGTATCATAGTACTAATCCTCCATTCATATGGCATTTTCTTTGATCCTTCAACCTTTTTGAATAACTTTGTCAACCAAAATAACCTAGTATCTCCTATACACTTCCAAACCCGTATTGGTATACCATCTGGATGTTTTCATCTTTCTCAAAGCTTTTTGCAATTGAGCGATCCTAATCATGCGAAAGTAGTTGTGATCTCCAATGTCATTTGAGTTTATGGTTCCTTATATCCTTATGCTTTCATAGTTATCATTTAATAAGTTCTGAAAATAGCTTCTCCTCCTTTCATTGATCTCATTGTCCTTTACTAATACCCTTTGGTTATCGATCTAATGCATCTAACATGATCTAGATCCCCACCCTTCTCTCTCACTATTTCTAGTTTGAAGACATTTTCACACCTTCTGTTGTCACTAACCTGTTGTAAACATCATCATAAGCCTTAAATTTAACCTTGCTTACTACTTAGTAATTTTTTTTGGCATTTTTATCATCATCATTTAAACCTTATCCCAATTAATCAATGTTGGCTATGAATTCTGTTTTTCCATTCCACTCCATCAAGGGCCATGCCTTTAATTAGACCATAGGTCATTAAGTCTTTTCTTATCACCTTCATACATGTCTTTTTGGGCATTCTCCTTGCCCTTCTAGAGCCTTCAACTTGTACTGACTCAATCCTTCTAACTAGCGTGGTTCTTGGTTTCCGTTGCACACGATCAAACTGTTTAAGTGTACTTTCCCTCGTCTTATTACCTATTGGTGCTGTAGATTGTGTAGAGATGAAATAGAGAAGAAGAAAAGATAAAAGAAGAGAGGGGAAAAGGTAGGGTTAGGGTTACACATCCATACCCTTCTATCTTTTATATTTAAGTATTAAAAGAGAAAAAATGATAAATTTGACCCTACTACATTAAATAGAATGACTAGCATATCTAAAGGCTAAAAAGACCAAGAAATAAGTGGGCCGTAGGCCCATAACCAAATCCAAGTGGGACATAGGCCCATAGCCATAACTTTTAACACTCCCCCTCAAGCTGGAGCATGGATGTCTTGCATGTCTAGCTTGGAAACAAGTGTGTCAAACTGAGATTTTCCAAGAGCCTTGGTTAATAAATATGCGATTTGATCATGAGGTAAAATATAGGGTATCTGTCCTTGAGATATCTTGTCTCGAATGGAATGACAATCTACTTCTATAGGCTTCGTTCTCTCATGAAACACAAAATTATTGATGATATGTATCGCGGCTTGATTATTGCATTGTAAAGACACTGGAACCTAAACTTTGAATCCTAATTCTTCGAGAAGAGATTTCAACCATATAAGCTCACAAGTCATTTGCCCCATTGATCTATATTCAGCTTCAGTGCTTGACCTGGCAACCACGTTCTTTTCTTACTTTTCCAAGTTACTAGATTACTGCCTAGGAAGGTGCAATAACCTATGTAGTCAACCTTCTATCATGTCTCGACCTAGCATAATTTGCATCTGACTAACTGACTACCTGAAGATGACTAAGAGCTTTATGTAGGATACCTTTACCAGGGAAACATTTTAAATACTTGAAAATCCTCATAATTGTTGCTAGATGTGGTGTCCTTGGACTTTGCATGAATTGACTTACAACACTGACTGAAAAAGCAATATCAGGCTTGTTGATGGAGTCAAATAGATTAGTTTGCCAACAAACATTCTGTATATACCGGGGGCTTCTAACAATTCTCCTTCTTCTACTTCAAGTTTGAGATAAGTGTTCATTGGTGTATCAACCAGTTTTAGCACCTAACATTTTTTTCTCTTTCACCAAGTCACACGTATATTTTCTCTGACATATATTTATTCCAACTTTTGATCTTGCCACTTCAATACTTAGAAAATATCGAAGAAGACCAATGTCTTTGATCTAGAATTGAGTTTGAAGATATGACTTCAGCTTTTTAGTACCCTCTAAGTCATCACCAATCACTATAATATTGTCTACATACACAACAAGTATTATGTAGCCAATGGTAGAGTGCTTGGAGAAGACCAAATGATCTACTTTACTCATTTTTAATCCAAATAATAAAACCACACTACTAAACTTCTCAAACCAAGTCTGTAGTGATTACTTCAACCTACATATAGACTTGTTTAATTTGCATACTTTCGATGACTCCCTTGAGCAACATACCTAGGAAGTTGCTCCATGTAGACTTCTTCGTGTAGGTCTCCATGCAGGAATGCATTCTTCACATCCAGCTAAAAGAGGCCAATCATGATTTATAACTAGTGATACAACAACCCGAATTAAATTAAGTTTAGCCACTAGTGAAAATGTATCCAGATAATCTACTCCATAAATTTGAGTATATCCCTTAGCAACTAACCTAGCTTTGTAATGATCAATTGACCCATCATGCATAAACTTTACTATGTACACTCATTCACACTAAACTGGAATCTTACTTGAAGGAAGATTAGTCAACTTCCAAATATCATTTGAGTACATGGATTTCATCGATTCATCCATAGCTCTTTTTCAATTTTGATTTGACAATGCCTCTTAGATTGACTTAGGAATGGATACAACTAACAAGGTAAGGGAAAATTTATAAACAAATGGGTAAATGTGACAAAATTGGAGATAGGATGAGTAATGCAAGAGCGTTTATCTTTCCAGATCGCTATGGGAAGGTCATCAACAACCTTAGGATAGTCTGAGGAAATAGGAACCTCAGAAGGTGCAATAGTTGATCGTGTGGACTAAAGAGCAATAGCTTGTAATGCTTCGTCTCTTCTCATTTTTCTATAACAAGCCTATGTGAAATCCTTTTGAGGTAGTGGTGGCATCTCAACATCAAATTCTGAAAGAAATGCCTTTGGCAAGGGAGTTTCCATAGATGTGGCTTTGACAGTACGCTCATCTTTAGCGTGTTCAATGGAACACTTTCAAAGAAGGTGACATCAATAGTCACAAAATGCTTCTTAAGAGTGAGAAAATGATATCGATAACCCTTTTGAGTATAAGAATATACAAAAAATATACACTTAGCCGAACGAGGCAAAAGTTTATCTCGATCTAAGCCAATTATATGAGCAAAACAAGTACAACCAAATACTTTGGGAGGAACATGAAAGATTGGTTGATTAGGGAACAACATAGAGAATGATGTTTTGCCATCTAAAACTGATGAAGGCATCCTATTGATTAAATGACACAATAAGAACTACATCACCCTAGAAGATATACGGAACATTCATTTCTAGTAACAAGGCTCAACTAATTTCCAACAAATGTCTATTCTTTTGCTTAGCCACCCCATTTTGTTAGGATGTATAAGCACAAGAGGTTTGATGGATAATGCACTGACTTTGTAAATAGGTTTGAAACTCTTAAGAAATGAATTCCAGGGCATTATTCAACCTGAACATACATAATTTTACATCAAATTGATTCTTTATTTCATTATAAAAATTCTGAAATACATAAAAGACTTCCGACCAATGCTTTATTAGATATAACCATGTCATCCTTATCATCAATAAAGAGAACAAAGTATTTAAAACCTGACAAACTAGGGATTGGAGCCGGTCCTCACACATCATTATGGATTAATTTAAACGGAACACCACTTCTTGAATCAATTTGAGAAGGAAAATGAACTCTATGATGTTTACTTAGTTTGCATGCTTAATACTCTTAACTTTGACAACTTGGAAAGAGATGGAATCAATGTTTGTAGATTCCAGAGAGAGGGATGTCCCAAATGATGATGCCATTAAATTGTCGAATTTATAGGAAGCATTGTCGCACCTATTGGTTCTCTCTAAGTAGTATAGACCATTCCTCTCACGACCTCCACCAATTGTCTTGCCCGTCTTTAGATCCCAAAACACACAATAACAAGGAAAGAAGGACACGAAACAATTCAAAGAATTTGTTAGTTTACTCATAGATAAAAGGCTAAATGGAAACTTGGGTGCATTTAATATTGACGACATGGAGACTGATGCATTAGGCTGAGCCGTACCAACTCCAATGACATTAGATAATGTACTATTAGCTAAAATAACAGATGCATTTGACGAAACATAATTAAAAGAAGAGAAGAGACTACAATTACTGGAGATATGATTAGACGCTCCAAAGTTGATGATTTAAGAGGAGGAATATGACAAAAGAAATGCTTTACCTGATTGAGCCAAAGTGACTATAGAGGTGGAGGGAGCATTGTTGGATGTAGAGCCATTAGAAGATAGAAAACACACATATTCTTCCCGTGATAAGGAAACATTGATCCAATCACCACCATAATTAAATGAAGCAAGAGTAGTGGGTCTACCATCGGAAGAAGTATCCTCCACTATAAAAGCTTGATTTGACCTTAAGGGTTTTCCACAAACATTCCAACAAAAATCCATAGTATGATTTGCCATGTCACAATGAGTACATGTACGGTCTTCTCGACCATCACGAATGCCTCTAGCTCATCACGAATGCCTCTAGCTCCCCTTGGGAATCTACCACCTTTGCTACCATGGAGAGTACCACATCCAACACGTCCACCACAACTTCCATATGAACTAGAATAACTAGATGAATAGGCTAATGCAGTTTTATCAGATGCATTAGCTTGAACGTTGTCGAATTCACTTGCCAAGAAGACTCGCTAAAGCCTTGCATAAACCTTTGCTACTAAAGGAATAAAGGCTCCTCCTAAAATTTGATCCTTTATTGATTAATATTCTTTTGGTAATCCAGACAAAAGTTTCACTACTTTCATATCTTCCCATTGTTTCTTCATGAGAGTGACATCTGAGGCAATAGAATGACATATGGATAACTCTTCATACATTTCAGTCAATTTTGCGAAGTATTCACCAAGGGCCCCTTTCCCCTTCATGGAAAGAAAAGATATCCTCGTATAATTGATATACATAAGAAATATTTTGTTATGAGGACATCCTCACAGTGTCCTAGACATATTTTGCCATGTTTAAGAACATCGGATTAGAGCTCACTTGAAACACCATGCTATTCTACAACCACGATCAAATCTGTGCATCCTCACACATCCATTGTTTGTATTTAGGGTCAAATTCCTTTAGTTTAGGATCCGTGAGGAACTAATCTTTTTTGTGGGCCAAGAGGAATACCTTGACAGACTTGGCCCATAGAAGATAATTCTTTCCATTCAATTTTATAGAGGTTATTGACGTGTTAAAGGAGGGAGGGTCCTAGCATTTCTCCAAAAGATGAGGACTTACCAACCACACATTTGGGCTCCATTGACATTCCACAATTAACTTACTTCAAGGCTAGAGAAGAACGATGATCTTAGAGGAAGATCCACACACAACTACACGTCCAAAATCACATAACACAGAGGTTTCTGGTCTAAACTAACTTTAATCCTTGTAAAAAACATTCCCATATTGCACACGACTTTAAGGATAAGAATCTTCAATAAAAAACTGCATCTACACAATGCAACTAACATAAGCGAGCAACTTAAACATGATCCTGTAAAAAAATCAGCAGGCCTTGATTATCCGACGAGGCATCTACGCTCCTTGTTGTGAGCATTTCCTTCTACGCGAAGAGTAACACAGAAAATAACATGTTTTTTTTTTTTTTTTTTTTTGGCACAAAAAGAACAACGTGTTCTCCCTTAAGGCCTGATCAGTCCCCTATGTTTATGGAAGATTCCCAAAGCTAGATAAAGAGAAAAAAAAGAGAAAAATGGAAAAATTGTCCCCACTACATTAAATAGAATGATATCCAAAGACTAAAAAGACCAATAAATAAGTGGGTCGTAGGCCCATAGCCATAACCTTTGATAGGTGCTATTGCTAGGTTCCCTTGAATGCATCCATTTTTAATTCTATCCTTCATTGTCTTGCCACTCATCCATGTTAACATTCTCCTTTAAGCTAGACTCATCCTATGAACATGTTGTTCTTTAACTGCTCAACATTCTATCCCATAAAGCACTAGTCCTATAGCCATCTTATAAATTTCACTTTCAGTTTTGAGTAGTGTTTGAAGTATCGATCTCACAACAAGTTTCTCTTGCCGGGGATATGGAAACAATATCGATATCGCTGATAACAAAAAATGTGGAGAAACATGGGAAAAACGACGGAATTTTTCAATGTAACTTAAGGATTTGCTAAAATGCATATATTTGAATATTTAAGAAAAAAATTGCAAAAAGAATGTATACATAATAAGTTTCCATTTGATGGGGGGCTTAAAAGCATGTGCTGTTGTAAGAAATCAGTCCAACCATCTCATCAATACGATCTATCTATCCAACAATCCATCTAACCATTCATCAAATCATCTAACTTTCCATCTAAACATCCATCGGTATTTTAGAATATTGACAACACATGCTGTGGCCTTGATATCGCTCATGTTGCGTTAATGATAATGATATTATTGTCCACAATTTGAACGCTGCATACAACCATGGGCCCATAAAAAAAATTGAAATGAAAATTTTTTAATAAACAAAATATTGGCGATATCGATACATTGGCAATATTATCAAAATATCGTTGATACACTGGCAATACAAGTGACACTTGGAATTTACATAGTTGAAAATATTGGCAATACATCGGAGATATCGATACATTGGGGATACAAGCGACACCTAGAATTTGCACAGTTGAAAATATTGGCGATACATTGGCAATATATATACATTGGGGATACATCACTGATACTTGGAATTTCTGATATTACCGATGTTATTAGTATCACTATGAATGTTATCGGTATCGCTGAGTTGGAGATACGGGTAATATTGGGGATACTCTGAACAATGACTTTTGAGTGGTACACAATGATCACATAGAACCAAGTTATTCCAAATCGGTTACGTAATGGTCGTTACATAATGCTAATGGTCATGAGCGTTACGTGTTATGGGGCTGAAACAACCATAACAACTGTTACAGAAACAACAGGCTGTAATGACCCTGTAATGGTCCTATAACATTTTTTTTTTTTCAGAAAAAAGGGCTGTAACGCTGTTACGGCTTGTATCATAACGGTAACGGTGGTGGCCGTTAAAGCCACTATTACTGTTATGAAAGACCTTGCATAAAACTCTAGTGGCACATCTCCATTTCTTACACCTAGCTTGAATGCTATGTGCACCATGCATCTCAATCACTCTCCTCTCATGAATTATTAACCCCAAGGTCTAGAAATTGGTCATTTTGGAAAACTTCTTGTCAACAATCTTGACTAATTCCTCATTTTCACTCCTTATGTTACTAAAATTGCACTCCATATACCCGTCACGGTTTCTACAAACGGCTTGGGTTGTGGGTTTGCTCCCCACAGACACGAGTTTGATTCCCCTCTCCGTGGATTATATGATGCACGTGGTTGGTGGGTGATTGCATGCATCTGTAGGGAATAGTCTCACCTCAAAAAGAGGAGTGGACACCCCGTCGTCCTTAAAAAAAATTGCACTCCATATACTCAATTTTAGTTTGACTAACTTTAAATCCTTTAGATTCTGAAGCACCCCTCCATAAATCTAGCTTTGAGTTTACACCCTCCCTCTTCTTGTCCATCAAAACTTTGTCATTTGCAAATAACATACACCGTTGGATCTCTTCCTGCTAATGCCTTGTTTGGCATTTCTATATTGTTTGGAATTTTCATCATTTCTAGCCCCTTGCCAAGCATTGAAACACGAACATTTCTTGTGAATCGTTTTTTGTACGTCGTCATTCCACCACCAAATTTCCCTATAGGATTAGCTTTTCCCTCCAAATACTTGTAAAACATCTTTTGCCACTTTCCTAATGCACTCAACCATCTCATTCCGCATAACATACAATCTATTTGGCTTGTGTGATCCATTATTAAAATTTATTTGTCTTTTTAGAGTGTATTTGCTAGAGTTAGATTGCATGTTATAGTGAAATCAAGAGTAGCATCCCTATCTCATTTCTTCTTCCAAAATTATGTCCTCCATGTACACTTATATTCTCTACTTTCTTTTCCTACATAACTATTTAAGTCTGCTCCTACAAATATCCTCTCTCCATTCGAAAATCCTTGCATTAGTCCATTTAATATCCTCTGGAATTATCTCTTGATTTTGTCCCTTAACCTTACCTGCGGTGCATATGCATTAATGGCACTGATTATTCTTTCCCAACACATGTTTTATTAATAAATCCTATCACGTACCCTCCTTAAATCTACAACTTTATCCGTTAAATATATATCTACCACTATCCCTACCCCATTTCTATTATTGTTCTTTCCTATATACCAAATTTTATATCCATCAAATTTTCTAGTCTTGGCCCCTTTCAACTTGGTCTCCTGAACAGAAGCTATGTTAACTCTCCTTTGTTTCATCGTATCTACTCTCTCCTTCATTTCATCGTATCTATTAACTCCATACTCTTACCTGTCAATGTTCTTATATTACATGTGGTAAGAGAAATCCTATTCTCCTAGACTTGTTCTTTATCCGTCCATGTCCATAATGGTGTTGGAACCCTTGCCTACTTCTTGCAGCAATTGGGAGTTGTCATGGTCTGTTGCTTTTGGTGGACACCCTTGCCAACTGTTTCTTGTTTCTCATTACACTTGGGTGCGTAGCTTACAGGGAGCACTAGCACAATTTTGGAATGCATATTGTTCGAATTCATGATAAAAGTTATGGCGTAAGTTTGATGCCGGCCGCCTACCTGACATAACCCTCGTTTATCTGAACTGGGGACTGACAATGAGAGCACAAAACTCCTACAGGCGCAGTGTAATGAACTATTATGTAGGTTGATTATAATCAATCACTATCTAATAGTCTTTCACATTGGTTGATTACAATCATTAAGTTTCTCAAATGGAAAGAATAAGGTTTACTTTGATATGGAGGGTCTTTTATATGTTTCAAGAGTGAAACGTGAAGAAAGCAAAAAAAAAAAAAAAATAAAAAAAAATCTGTTTTTTAAGTTTTTGGGACATCTAAAAATTTGCCTGCATGAATCTTATGAGTTGTGTATGATTCGATACAATTCATATGATTTTGGGGATTTGATAGATACCGTAGATGTATAGTATATGACTCAAATAGTTCTGACATAACCAGGGTGGGCCAAATCGGTTACGTATCGGCCGTATCGGCCGATATGTACCGGTAACGGTGGCAACCGTTACGCGAATCGGCCTCGTATCGGCCGATTCGATTTTTTGCACCGTATCGGCCGATACGGGGTTGATACGGCCCGATACGGCCGATACGGGCCGTTACAGGCCCGTAACAGGCCCGTATCGACATTTTTTCATTTTAAGCTCTGTTTTTACTATTTTTTTGAAACTTCTTGCTTTTAAAATGTTTCTCACTCATTCTACTACTAATTTCGACCAACCTTGGCTGAGTATTTGAGATAAAAACACATTATATTATGGATTTTCTTGAATCAAAGCTCGGTGGGCCATTTTTCAGAAATTCGTCAAAAATAGGTATTTATACTTTTTTGAATATGTTTTTTTGTTTTAATCATACCATATGATGTGTTAATCATAGTAAAACATGTTAATGTGCATTTTACAGATTTGGGGTGCCATTTAATATTTTTTTATATTTTTTTCTATTTACGCATTAATTTTGGCCATTTTTTTTAAAATTCGAAAAATCAATTTTTAATGGTTGTATTGCTGTTTTAATCATGCCATTTGATGTGTTAATCATAGTAGAACATTTTAATGTGCATTGTACAGATTTTGGGTGCCATTTTATATATATTTTTTATTTTTTTCTATTTACGCATTTATTTTGGCCCTTTTTTTGAAAATTCGAAAAATCATTTTTTAATGATTCTTTTGCTGTTTTAATGATGCCATATGATGTGTTAATCATAGTAGCACATGTTAATGTGCATTTTATAGATTAGGGGTGCCATTTTATATTTTTTTTATATTTTTTTCTATTTACGCATGAATTTTGGCCCCTTTTTTTAAAATTCAAAAAATCAATTTTTAATATTTGTTTTGTTGTTTTAATCATGCCATATGATGTGTTAATCATAGTAGAACATGTTAATGTGCATTTTATAGATTTGGGGTGCTATTTTATATATATTTTTATATTTTTTTCTATTTACGCATTTATTTTGGCCCTTTTTTTGAAAATTCGAAAAATCATTTTTTAATGATTCTTTTGTTGTTTTAATGATGTCATATGATGTGTTAATCATAGTAAAACATGTTAATGTGCATTTTACAGATTTGGGGTGTCATTTTATATATATATTTTTTCTATTTATGCATTTATTTTGGCCCTTTTTTTGAAAATTCGAAAAATCATTTTTTAATGATTCTTTTGCTGTTTTAATGATGTCATGTGATGTGTTAATCATAGTAGAACATGTTAATGTGCATTTTACATATTTGGGGTGCCATTTTATTTTAGTTTTTTATATTTTTTTCTATTTACGCATGAATTTTGGCCCTTAAAAATAATTGCAAACACCTAAATGTAAGATATTTTCATATTACATTCATTCTAATATATCTATCATTGATAGTAGATAGTTAGAAAATTAAATATATGAATTTTGTAGTCAAATTCAGGTTATCTGGTTCATAAATTCATCAGACAGTTCGATACAACTTCTGACCAAAGAGTGGACCGTTACACCACCATAAACATGTTCCAATTTATAAATGAATACATATTTGGAATGCTTAGAATATTCTGGATTTAATCCATATTTTTTCATATTTTTTTGGCAAAAAAAAAATTTTGCGCCGTTATGGGCCGTTACGCCCCCGTATCCGTATCGGTTTCGGAGGGCACCGTTACACCAACCGATACCGATACGGGACACCTTGGACATAACTCACTTGCCAATATGGGACCCGCCCAATACTAGCCTCTGTGTGACTGCCACATTCTCACTCCAAAACTGAGAAAGCAAAGTAGGGTCATAGAGGAGCAGTTTCTAGGTAGACCACATTGCTTATTCTGCTTACCAAAAGTGGACCACTTGGAGCTCATGATTATGCTTGGTTCCATTTATAGAGATGACTTAATCAGTCACTACACAAAACCATGTGATATGTGATTATTATTATTGTTTTTTCTTTTGTTCTATTATCACATTGCTTGTTATTTGTTAGTTGTTGAATCGGATATCTTATATTTCTAGTTGCTCAAATTCTTCTTTAAATGTTTAATTGAAGCTGATTTTTGCTAATAAAATGCAGGTTGCTCGTAGTCACAATGGTATGTACGCTTGGAAGGGGCCGAATGGCAGCCATGGCGAGGCTTCTCGTTGCAGGAAATTTTCCTGAGACAACAGAAGGTATTTCAAAAGTTCTCATGAAATCGATGGGTTTTAGGTCATAGTTGTTGAAAAATAAATTTTTTTTTCTAAAAAAAGCTGAAATATACTATGGGCCTGTTTGGATTCATGGTTTTTTTTTTTCTTCTTTCTAAAATGGTGTTTTTGGGGAACTGCAGTTTCTAGAAAACAATGAGAAATGAAAAGTTGTTTCCCTTGGTTGTTTTTCAGAAATATTTTCTTGAAAGTTCTTTCATCATTTCCAAATATGTTGTTTGGACAAAAAAGGAAATTTTCGTGAAAAAATTATTTGAAGATGGAAGGTGCACGTGTGCACTGAAAATGGATCATGGCACACGTGTCACATTTTCACACATGACACATTTTTACATGTGGGATGCTTGAAGATGGATGGTGACACATGTCACATTTGTGGCATGTTGAAACATGCGGCACATGTGGCACAATTGCACTTGTGATAAATTTGCACAAGTGGGGTGCTTGACGCACTTGACGATGAGTGGTTGTACATGTTGCACATTGGCTAGCGTATGTAGCTTTAAGATGGATTGTGGCACATGGGAACATGTGGGGCACTTGAATGGATGTTTGCACATGGAGGGCAGTTGAAGGTACTGGCACATTTTGCATATGTTTCACATTGGCACACATAACGTGCTTAAAGATGGATAGGCGACCACATGGCATATGTGGCTTAATAGCACATGTGGGGTATTTGAAGATGAGGTGCCATATATTGCACATGGCACATTGGGGGGTGTGACACATTGAAACGTGGATCACTAGAAGATGGGCGATTGCACATCGCACTTGTGGCACAATGGCACGTGTAGCGCTTTAAGACGGGTGGTGGCATACGCTGCACATGTAGCACATTGGCACATGTGGGGCACTTGAAGATGGATAGTTACATGTAGGGCACTTGGAAGATGGGCGTGGTACATGTGACTACTATTTGGGGCATCTAATAAAAAGATGGGTCATTTTCTCTCATTTTCCTCAATTTCTTGGAAATGGTGTTTCAAAGTCTGGGAAAAGAAATGAAAAGGGGTAATTTTTTTATTTTTTGTTTTTATAAAACGAGAGGGAAATAGAAAGTGTTTCCACGAAATTTTCAAAAAACTAACAATGAAAATGCCATTTTCATAGAATTGACGTTTTCTTAATTTATATTTCAACTAATCGAAGCAGGCCCTATAGTTTTTTGTTTGATTTTTATTATTATTATTATTTTTTTTTTGTTGACGAAATTCTAATATTTCTACAAAATCATCTATTTCACCATTTTTGCATATATATATATATAATTTTATTGTAAGGAAACAATTTATTAGAATCCAAACAAAAAGGCTAGAAAATTATAGCCACATGAAGTGGAGGTTGATGAAAAGTTATTCGTCCCAAAGAGCTCCTAGACTGCAAACCAAGAAGTGACAAAATCCTCCTTACAACATTTTGTAAAGGCTTTGATATGCAACGCCCACTCAATCATTCTATCCTTTGCTTCTTCAAGCCTTTTACTGTTCTGCATTGATCAAATCCCCGAAAATAACAAGACTTGCCTTCTCATATTGCTGCTCCATCTTCTTAAGCTTGGAACATCACTTTAATCATCCCATGCATCGCCCAATCCATCTCAAATAATGCCATCAACCTTCATATCCCCATTGCGAATTTGAAAAAGATGAACCCGGTTATGTATGTTTTCGGCATTATACCAGCACATGATGCTCATTTGTGATTACCATCTTCCTCCTTTTAGACGGTCAATCCTTAGAATTCTATTTTCACCAAACAACTATTCAAGTGCAATGATTTTGAGTGGACCCTGGCACAGCCAGATCTTAGCTGTCAGTGCTTCACAATGGTTCCCACCCCTATCTTGTGAAAACTTGGAATCACTTAGAATTTCCGGTTGCGTTCGAGCTTCCAGCGCAACCTGTGTTCGCTCAAGATCATTAAGCTTGTGTTGTGAAGCTGCCCTTGCTTGCAAGCAAATTCCTCAACGCTTTCATCCCTTACACTTCTTTTATATCCCTGATCCCAAACTTCCACTTCCCTGTCATGATATATCATTGCTCTATCCTTGCTTCCTAAAAAGAAATTGTATTATACAATTTGGCAAACTCTTGGCTTAACGATCTTAATTCGCCAAATGTTCTCCCAATTCCCAAAAGCTAGTTTGGGACCCATCCCCAACAATTTACTTTATCCAATGCAAGAATTCTTATTCCCCCCTAATCAGCCCCCTAGAGCTCTGCATTGGGAAGGCTCCTCTGAACTACTTCCCTCCCTCAATATGTACCTGCATGAAATGATGTGCTATTACACGCCTTCATCCTTATTCCTGGACCTCCACAGAAATTTACGCATCAAGGCCCCATTCATCACCTCGATCTTTTTTTTTTTTTTTTTTTTGGTATTCCCACTCCCCCTAGAACTGAGGCTCACACACTTGTTCCAATTCAATTAGATGGAATTTCTTTTTCTCCTCTTCCTTTCTAAAGTCCCTTTGCTACACTTCAAACCTTTTGATAAGACTTAATAGACATTGAAATAATGACATGAAGTAGATAGGCACATTGGTCTGCGCTGCTTTAACAAGGGTAAGCCCACAAACTCTTTGCTGATTTCCTCACACAGTTAGGACCATGGTGTGCCGTAAAGGCCGTTACGTAAAGGTAATGGTAGCAATCGTTACACATTATGGGGTCGTAAAGGTGGTAATGACTGTTAAGGATAAAATGACCTGTAAAGGCCGTTACAGCCCCCGTAACGGCCCGTTATGTCCCCTGTAAAGGCTGTAATGGCCCCATAATGGCCCGTTACGGGGTCGATACAAGTTTTTCGGTTTTTTTTTTCAATAGAAAAAAAAAAGACTATAACAACTGTTACGGGGGCCATAACAGCCGTTACAACTCGTATCGTAAAGGTAACAATGGCGGCCGTTATGGCCACCATTACCGTTATGGAATACTTTGGTTAGGAGGCCAATGGATGGATGGCAATCTTCTCGCCATACATCAAAATCAAGGTATGACATTAATAGTGGCCATAACGAACGGCCAACCTTATGGCCTTTTTAATGATAATGCACTTTATTAAAGACCAAAAGGCTGAAAAGAAAATAACAAAACAAAACAAAGGAAAGCAAAATGAAAAAACTCCCACTCAGGGCACCCAATCCCTGTTATACAAAATAACCCGATTGATAGCCCCCGGTAAAGAGCTACTCCTATTATGGAAACAATGATCGTTCCTTTCACCCCAAATCAACCACGAAACTATGAGAAGAGCAACCCTCCACCGGGACCTACCATTCCTCCCGAACCCACTGGCATGCTAAGAAAGGAAAAAAAAAACCCTCGATAGAGCTTAGCATCACCCATGAAATACTAAAAGAGGACAAAATTGCAAACAAGACTTCTGAAGCAAAGGGATAATGAATAAACATATGATCCATCGACTCCACATCACTAAGGCAGAGAAGCAACACCAAGTCACACAAAAGCCATTGCCCTTTTACAAAGATTGTCAATTGTGAGGATCCTGTTCCTTTCATCAAGCCACACAAAAGCCACTACTTTAGGAGGAGCACAATTAGTCTACATAGGGACAATATGACTGCAGTAGTTAGAATGCGCAATGAACGAGTAGAAAGACCTCACCAAAAGATCATCGATTTATCCTTAAGCCTCATCAATGAATCATTTACTCTGGAGAAGGTTGGAACCCTTGCAAGAAAGAGAAGCAACACCAAGTCATCGAATTCAGAATCATACAAGTTTCGACAATAAGGAGGAATCGACAATGTGGCAGAAGAACCATATTTTCTGGTAAAAATGGGTCACTTCGAAAGTTGTGGCTTTTGGTTGGCTAGTTGGTAGAAAAAAGAGTTCTGACCATGGACAATGTTCAAAGATCCTTGGTGCTCCCCAATGTGTGTGTGTTATGCATGGTGGACCCCGAGTCAGTCAACCATCTCTTCATCTATTTTAATTTTTCTGGGGAGATATGGAGTCACATTCTAAGATCTTTCTATATGTTCTGGGTTATGCCGGAATAAGTTGAGTAGTTGCTCTCGAGTTGGCACGACGTGGGGATTAGTAGGCAAAGGACAACCCTAAGGAGTTTGACTATGCTTGCCATTTGGGATTCTAGTGGTGCTTTTGGGGGGAAAGAAATAGGTTGTGTTTTCGCAATGTATCCTGTAAGGAGGTGGAGGTTTTTTGAAGGCCAAGTCTTTTGTATTGGAATGGGCCTATTATATAAAGTCTTTAGAAGACTGTAATTTAGTTTTTTCTACTTATTTTTTATCATGTTATGCCATCTTGGTGCCATCTCAATAAAATTTCTCATTACCCTTATAAAAAAGTAAAAGAAAAAAGAAACAATTCCAAAGATTCGTTTCTTGAGAATCAATTCTGCAATTGTTAGGAGCAACGCCAACAAGGCCCTATGTCTGAAATCTTATTTTATCATGCTAGAAGATCTATTGATGTTTGAGATTTAGGAGAGCGATTGTCAGGTTGAGGCGGGGGTCTAGTTCTTCCGAAGCGGTGCTCCTGCTTTGAATTGCGCTCTCTCTTTTCCTTTGCAGTTGTTTGTACTTGCTAACATTGCGAAGTAGACACTCTCCTGCCCTTGTACTTATTGTTCGTGGTGTTGGTATTGTTACTTGCAAGTATTGGATACAAAAACAATTATCGATTTGCTGATTTCCAGAAATGGAAGCGAAACATGGGGAAAATGATGTAATTTTCTATGAAACTTAAAGAGATTCTAAAATAAACATATTTGCATTTTAGGAATTAAAAAATTACATCCATAATGACTTTCCATTTAATGGGGGCCTAGAAGGCTGTGCTGTCGTAAAGAATCGGCCCAATAGTAATAAAAATGAATTCATTTCATGCCAATAATATCATTAAGAGCACAATAATCATTTTCAGCTGTTTCTAAATTAGAAAGGTCATATTTTCCATATATGCATGCCTACAGACATGCATACATCTATACATGTTTATCCATCCATTCATCCATCCATCCATCCATATGGACGTTAATCGATCCATCTGTCCGTCCATGCGTGCATACGTTAATCCATCCATCCATGCATGCATACATACCCTAATACATCCTTGGTCAAATCCATGCATGCATACATCCATACATGTCTATCCATCCATTCATCCATCCATGTGTGCATACATACACTAATACATCCATCCACCCATGCATACATACATGCATGCATACACACATACATGATCCATATCAAATCATCCATCGATGCATGCATAGATACACACACACACACACACATCTATCCAACCACCCATCGATCCAACCATCCATGCATGCATACACACATGCATCCATCCATCCATCCATCCAACTGATTTCCTCCAGTAAATGCGACCATTTGAACCATAAAAAATAACAAATTAAAAGAAAACAAAAAGCTAAAAAAAGAAGTTGAATTTATTTTTTAAAATAACATAGGTAATTTTCTTGCATTTTAAATTTTTTTACATAATTCTAGAAATTAAAAAAAAAATGGAAGTGAAATCCACTCCCCAACCAGATCCCCAAAAAATTCCTTTGAAGTTTTGATTTTTCTATATTTTTTTCTGGTTTTCTCATGTTCCCCCCCTCGTTATTTCACCCAAAATTACAGATTTGATTCTTAAAAGTTGGAGAGGAGTGGTCGAAATCCACTCCCCAACTAGATCCCAAAAAAATTCCAAAGGAAAAAAAAATAAATCTCATTTTCTAGTTTTTTATTTTTCTGATTTTCATAGTACTTATGTACCCCCCACCCACCACCACCAAAAAAAAAAAACAGAGGTTTGGATTTGATTCACAGAAACTGGAGAGGAGTGATCGAATTTCTTCTTTTTGAATTTTTTCTGATTTTCTCAATTCCTGCCCACCAAGTTTCGATCTGTGATTTCTCCCAGGAAATGGGATCTTCGATCCACCAGACCTAAATGGGAGGTGCTGAAATCCCCTATCTCTTACAGATCTAGAAGAAAGAATCCCAAAAAGCGCATTTTTTTCTTCTTCTTTTGCATTTTCTGCAATTTATGCATGGTTGCACTGGGCAATATTTTGACCTATTAGCGATAATATCGTTGATACATGTGAAATTTGGAAACTCGTGAGGCCTGCCTGGCAATATTTTGGTGATATAATTCCATGTCGATATTTTATGAAATATCACCGATATATCAGTGACATATGGAAACCGAACAAAAGAATGGTGTTTTGGTATCGCCCACCTGGCGATACCAATAATATCACTGATAATATTGATATTCTCGGCGATATTAGGAAGAATGCCTGCACTCAAGATGAGCTGTTTGATACTTTAGCATATTGTGATGGTTGATATGCATGCACTTAGAAATTATATACATGGCATGAATTTATTCAAAATTAAATCTTTTCCTTAGGTCAGCTTTGTATGTCCAGGGCCTTTTGAACTTGATCAGCTCTAGAGCCAGAGCTTAGGGGACTAGGGCTGGGCTAGGGCCATATCCGGTTCTTTGCCACCTCTATATGGGATTTTAGCCTTGACTTCTTTGGTTCTAGTTAGGACTTCCATCATGGCTATAAGAAGAACATATGGAAGTTTAGAGATATCCTATTGAACAAGTTGAACGTATAAAATTTCCCTTTAGTTTCCTATCGTGGGTCTCTAATCTAGGAGAGAATTAATCGTGTGACTTCTCTAGTACAAATTTTGTTGCGAGACATTAGCTGCACAATTCTTCTTAGTAGGGGGCACTGATGTTTTGAATAATGTTTTGGCTTAGTCTCCCGCACCCAGTTCCTAGCTGTTTGTACATGCTAACCTTTTGAAACAGCTGCTTCACCATTCTTGCACTCAAATCTGTGCTAGTTTGTTTTAAGTTCATGCAACCATAGGGGAAATCTGACCCCTTTTCTATCTTCTTTGATCTCCCTTATTTCCTTCCCTTCTATGTTGTTCTTGTGTGTGGATTGAGCGAAGTTGGAGAGCTTAAATGTGATTCTAATAGCCATTGGAATCTAGAAAATGATGAAAGGTATATTCCCTGTGCCACTATTGGATTGGAATTGAAGCCAAAACTTTTTCTAGCTTTGTTCTCCATTTGTTCTTTATAGTTTGAAGTCAATGACTATAGATATTCATTTCTTTATCGGCAAAATTTCAACCCATCAATGGCTTAAAACTTCATTGGCATTTTCACAATATATAGAATCCTACACACCTATATTTTTGTGACCAGAACAAGGCATTCAATAATGCTAATGGTGGCCATAAAGCCACCACCGGCCTTTTTTTTTTTTTGGGTGAAAAGAACATGTTTTGGCACTGTAACGGACTGTTATGGGGCTGTTACGGGCCATTTTTTCCATAACTGGACCAGATGTTTTTCTTTTACTTTTATTTTCTTTCTCAGTTATGGTACTGTTCCATTTTTCCTGCCAAAATGCTACTTATGTTGGACATCAGTAACATGAAAAGGGTAGGCTCCACTGAGAAGATCACCCTTTTAGAAAGGCTGATCCAATCACTAGGAGGACCACGACTTCATGTTGGATCAGGCTGTCGGTTGTCCACTGATTCCAACTGTGTGGCCCACCTGTTGAGTGCGATGGCCTGATTTTTGTCCCAGATGATCTGTGGTGGGCCCTACCCTTTCCATGGTACTGATGTTCTAAACAAATGGTATGTTAGCGGGAAAGATGGTACATTACTGCAACTGTGGTACCGTTGCCTGTATGCGGTCACTGATCAGTTCCCTCTCTCTCTCTATCTGTTATTATTTTTTTTTATAAAATTATTATTTACCTTTTTATGCTCTTGGCATCTTGTGATTCCAATGGCATGTCAGTTAATTGCAACAAAGATTCAGAACTACAGTTTCTCTTGCTTGAGGAATTATACTGGATGCATAACCAAACGAGGACATCTATTACATGTTTAATGAATGATTCGGCGGTGATTTCCTTGTTTTTCTCTATGGCAGAGGAACTCAACCATGAGAAAATTGCTGCTCAGGCCATCTATAAGGAGCTGCATGAGGCAAATGAGGCAAATTTGCTTGAAGAAGAAGGTAGATTCAATATCCCTTCTCTACATTTGGATCAAGATCCATGCTTATCAAGAATTGATATGTTTATTCAAGCATTTTTCTCCTCATCAATTAAGGTTTAGGATTGAATTGGTTTGTTTCTTTTGTCGTTCCATTTCTCTTGCATTTTAGTTTTGCATAGTTTCATATCTACTCCAATAAATTCTCTCAAGTAAAAAATCTGGGCTTTTGCTTAGGTCTTTGAAGTATCTGATTGATCATGATTCTGCACATTCCATTTAATATAGAAGTTCCCAGATACATTAGAGGAATGTTCCCAATAAATACAGTTTGTTTGTTTTGTATATCTCTACTGTATTTACAAATTAATCCTGTGGTACATATAATTCATAAGAATATGTAAGTGATTCAACATAACATCTCTTTCTTTTATCAAGGGTTCTACCAATTGATATTTTCATACAAATAACTGAAATTCAATTTCTTGATTTGTATATTCAATTTTTGGAAACTTATTTAGTCCTTGCCTTAAGCCTTGATCAATTAACCTACAAAATCCGTCGAAATGTGTTTCTCTAAATCCAGGTATTGTTGACATCCCCTCATTTCCATTCATAGCATCTTAAGTTTCACATTTAACGAAAAAAAATCCAATTGTTAGTTCACTGTTCATTGGGTGATTGAGATGGCACTTATTCTTTGATAGAGAGTTTTATGCCAAATTTGGTGCAATTATTTTGCATGAAGTTCTATGCATTCGAACAATTTTGATGCTCATATTCATTGTAACTGTTTTAAGTGTTTTGTTTGTGCCACTTTTTTTTTTTTTTTTCCAGTCAGGTCCTAGTTTTTGCTTCCATAAATAGAAAAAGGACATAATTTCATATATTCAGTAGCAGTTCCTGTTTTCTTCCCTCCATTTAAAAGCTTTAAGATTTGGTTTTATAGGTTCACAGCAGCCCTTTGCATGGCCATTTAGAAGTAGAAAAAAAATTAAAGACTACCCATACATCTCCAAGATGATGCCCCTGATCATAGTCCCCACTCTCATTCACTAAATACGTGTCAAGAGAGAACCTTGGAATTCATCTCTTCCAAATACCTTGTAGGACTACTGAATGCAAAATTCTCTAACTGCCCCTTGTCATCTTATTCCTGCTAAGAAGAAAAGAGAATCAAGAAAGTGAGCACCTTTTTATTTTTATCAACTGAATACATCTAGAGAGAACCTTGGAACTCACCTCTTCCAAATACCTTGTAGGACAACTGAATGCAAAATTCTCTAATTGCACCTTGTCATCTTATTCCTACTAAGAAGAATAGGGAATCAAGAAAGTGAGCACCTTTTTGTTTTTACCAAGTGAAACATCTCATACGCATTAAATAAGTTGAATTGCTAAATTTCTCCTTACCAAGGGCACTGGATCAGCAAATGATGGTTGGTCTAACCCTCCACTTCTCAATAAATGAATACATAAAATAAGCACGAACCAAATGAGTAATGATATTCCTTTTCTTTTGTTGAATTCCTCAACTGCGGCCAGCTGAAGTTATCATCTGCAATGGTTTCAAATTTGGGTATTTCCAAAAAAAGTTGGCTAGGTTTGGAGTCCATAATAACCTGTTGAAGAGGGTTAAAAGAGGACCAGTAGACACCTTAACTCGGATCACTAATCTTCCTAATGACCTAGAGGGATGAGTGCACATATGCTTTCCCATGGTCACCCTTTGTCCCTCCCATGTCAGTAAAGGAATATTGCATGCTAATCTGTTTTTTTTTTTTTTTTAATCATTATTCACTTGGGAGTGGATGAATATAAATAGTCATGGGAAAACATTATTGAGTTTACTACAATTCTATACCTTTGGGAAATGTTAGCTTTTGGGGCATCTCAAATTTTTAGAAAATGAATTTATAGTAATTGCTAAGTGGAAAAGCATTTTGGAAGTGTTGGGTATTTTTTAGGGCATTTTGGAAATTTCTTCTTCTTTCTTACTTTTTTTTTTGAAAGATAACAAGAAACTTTCATAGATGGGGTGCTGAGGAAGCACCATGAACAAAAACAAAACACAACCGAAAAAAAACACAACTAATAATTACAAAATTTCTGCCAACCCTTAGCCAAGGCCCATTCAATAATGAAAAGCCAAAGAAGATTAGCAACCCAATTTGCACTCCTACATTCGCTTTAGAAGCATCTCCCATTACTTTCTCACTGAGGGAGACTCCCTATGGAACAATATTGTCAAAGTACGAAACTTCTCTAGGAGGTTGGTGGACCAAAGACTCTTTAGCATACAGAGCCTCTTTCATCTGGAAAGGGACCCTACGATCAAAGCAAGCAGTAATCGATAATATTGGCTTCGAGCTGGGCAATGGATCTGCTGTTCGCTTCTGGGAAGATCAGTGGATGGGGGAGGTGCCTTTGAAAATTAGATTCCCAAACATATACAACATGGCCCTAGATAAGAAGATCCCTGTTGCTAGCTGCTTTGTTGCTTCCGATGCTGGTATAGTGTGGGATGTGAAGTGTGTTAGAAACCTTCATGACTGGGAGGTTACTGAATTTGTGGGGCTGCTTGACTGCATCTCTAAGATGATTCCTGACCAGGCCACCCCAGATATGCTGATTTGGAATAGGGACAAATCCAGTGTGTTTTCGATAAAATCATTTTACTCTTATCTTGTCCCCTCTCTCACTCCAGTGAGCCTTGCCTCCCCTTTCATATGGAAATACTCACCCCCACCCCCCCAAAGTATATCTGCTTCGGATGGTTGGTTGGGAAAAATCGGATTCTCACAGTTGACAACTTGAGAAAGAGAGGGATGAAGCTCGTTAACATCAGTCTCTGCTGCATGAAAAGTGAAGAAATGGTCGACCACTTATTGGTCCATTGCCCGTTTATCGCTTAGATCTGGTCAGATTTCTTCAACAGATTCAATATCAGCGGGTGTATCCCGATCTCTTCTTCTGCCATGTTAGCGTCTTGGCATGGTTACAAACTGGGTAAAGTCAAAACCCGGATTTGGAGAATGGCAATTCTTGCCATATGGTGGTCAGTTTGGGAGGAAAGGAATGACAGATGCTTCAATGACAATCAGTCCTCGGTTCAAGCAGTGGGTTCTAGAGCCAAAAAGATGATCATAGAATGGGTGGTTAATGTTATCGGTCTTAAGGAGTATGACCTCTTGTTTCTAGGCTTGTAGGTTTTTTAGTTTTTTCTGCTACCTCAGCAGATCCTCTTTCCTTGTATTAGCTTTTTTTCTTTAATATAATCCTGTTTTCTTTGAAAATAAAATAAAATTGACCATAAACCGGTGAGCAAGCATAGCCTCCAAATGTTGAGGTATTTACTCTAGAGGACTATCCCGTGCCAAGCTGATAAGATGTCACCCACCTCAAGAGGCATGGACCAATCCATATTGAACCTACCCAGAACAGAGGCCCAAACACATCTTGTGAATGGGCAATGGATGAAGAGATGATTAACCGTCTTGATGTTGGACAATACACATAGAGCATGTATTTGGGATAGCCATAGATTGCTTTTGTAGATTGTGGATCGTTAAGACTCCTTTTCTTCCGACTAACAAACCAAGCCCCCTCAATGCCTAACATGGCTCATCTTCCCCACACCCACCCCACCACTTGAAATAGTAAGGTAGAAAGATTCAACTAAAAAAGTACTGAATTTATCCTTGTGCCACACCAAGCTATCACCTTTGTCGTCCAAGGGACAACAGAGATGTAGGCCTTCCAGAAGGGCTATGTACTCAATGTCGTCGTCCCGAAGATACTGCCGACAAGGCAGAGCCCACTCCACCACATTGCACATAGAACTTCCAACCGAGACGTCACGTTTCGAGGCAAGGAAAGCAATCTTCGGGAACCTAATATGATAAGGCAGATTGCCCATCCATATATCTTCCTAGAATCGGTTCTTCCTCCCATTTCCCACTTAAATATCATTTTATTCTTTTATCATGGCTATCTCATCTCATTAGAAGCGGGTGGGATTGATCTTTTCTTTATGAGAAAAGTCATTGAAAGGCTGTTGGGTCTAGAACTTTCTTTATTATGCCTTGAAAAGATGGCAAAAGAACTTTTTGGTATCTTATAGATTCTGGCTAAAAATTCTTGTTATATTTCTTTTTTATGTCTACTCAAACTTCTTTTCATGCTCTTTTTGCAGATATGCATGTATTCGACTGCAAGCCACTGACAGATCCTTTGCATTTGGTAATTTTTGAATAATGATATTATTTAGATTGATTACAATGTTCAGATATTTGATAACAGGAACATTTTGATTTCTTCTGATGCTGAGAATATATGACTCGTTGAAGTTCAATCTAAAAATATTCTACCTTGAATGGTTACTGTTTGCAACTTCTCGCTCTCCTTACTATCTATAACATAAATATTATCCCGTCACAATCAATTTCCTCAATGGAGCTATTTGGTACCTCATATACTTGCAAGTTCTGTTTCTCTATTTTGTCTCTGATGATCCTTTTAGAGGTGAATATTGTTCTAAATTCTGATTAACCTCTCATAGGAACGATTATTTGTTGGTAATCCTAGGTTCAGCATTGATCCCTTGTTTCAATCCTAATGCCATGGATCACATGGATTGAATGTGTAGATTAGATGGAAAATAAGGTCTATATGAAAAGGGCACTAGTATCAGACACTGTTATTATTGCAATTATAGGGTAGAGATTTGAGGTGTTCGTCAAGAGGTTATTGCTTCCAAGTTCCAACATATTTGGTTCTTATCCAAACCACCAGCATTTTGGGGTCAAAGTTGCTGTCATACTTGTAGGCATCACGAGACCTATCATATGTGCTGTTGTGGCAATCTGTTGCCATTACTGGCAACCTTTAGGTCCAATGATCATTGTCTTTCTTATGCTATGTAAAAAGGTGGGCACTGACTTTAGATGATTGATTCTATTGAATGGAACTGTGATGCATGTACCATGATACACAATGAGTAGGTTTATTTATTTATTATTATTTATTATTATTATTATTTTAAAAGATAACGGCAATTTTATTGAAAAAATAAAAGCGCCGAGCTGGCGCAAGCTACAAAACAATGGAAACAAAAGAAAATCTGAAAAGAGACATAAGACACTAGAACCTACTGGCTTTAAAGACGAGCCCCGCTCAACAACAACAAGCGTTGCAATGTTGGACACCTCGATTGCCAGTTTGCTTGTATTCCGGGAGCATCTACCATTTCTTTCTCCTCACAAAGTCCAAAGACTGGCTAATAATGCCAATCTCCACCAACCCCTTTTATCCTTCCTTGGCCCGACTCCATGCCAAGCCAAGAACATGCTCCCAACAGATTCCGGAATCGCCCATGAGATATTAAAGGTACTGATAATTGTCTATCCTCCAAATTATTCGGGCATATGAACAATGAATGAAAAGATGGTCAATAGATTCTGCCTCCGCTATGCACATAACACAGACATTGGGAAGCACCATGGACTTTTGCTGAAGGTTATCCACCGTCAACATGTTTAGTACAACTTTCGTCTTATGCTAAATTCCACTAGTGGGTATGGTAGGTGCAATGCATTGAGGGAGGGAGGGAGGGGCTGCAGGCTAAACGCACATGCGCACACACAGGTTATGGGTGAATATGGGCTACTCCCATATGCCCTTGGAGGAAGTAAATACAGGTTACTCACATCAAAATTAACATGGTACAATCAGAAATGCCCTTGGAGTGGGTAAAATCAGCACCAATCATGGGCAGGGTGGGTAAAATCTTAACTGTTAAGCATGCATAGACATTCAGTAAAATCTGAACTGTTAGGCATGCCTGGACGTTCGTACGATCTAATTACCCTTCTCAATGTTAGAAATTCCTTTCCAATTTCCTTTTGCAATCCATAGTTCTGACACTACAAAGACTCGTTCATGGGTAAAATTGTCCCTGGCTATGCCCATTATATGTATTAGAGAAAAATTGTTCAATGAATAACACATGAATCCTTTTTCCAATAGCAAGGTGCCTTTTGATTTGATCAAACTATGATTCTTCTGACCCAATGATGTCTTTGTCCATGCTATTCATATTGTTGAATGATGTCCGCAGTGTCCATCTTCACTTTCCCCTTTCCTGCATATACACTTTAATGTGTCTTTTATGTTTATGATGCAGGTATGTTGCAATGCATGTAAGAAACCAATCAAAGCCAGCCAGTTTGCAGCTCATGCAGGTTAGGGCTTCTATTTTGTTGTAGTTTTTAGACACCTTTGTTACACTGATTACTGCTTTTACCTTGAACACCGTTATTGAAATTCCTGCTGTTACTGAGTACTACACATGGTGTACAATAGTCCTGATCCTCTCAAGCAGTCTTTTTAATTGGAGAAATGGTCAGATACAGCAGCTATACTCGAAATTATGATACTGACATTGGTCCCCCCTGACTCGACCCCCATTGGATGGATCAACTCCCATTGGTACACTTAGTCATACTATTGTCTGTCCATTGATTTTGATGTTGTGTCCCATTTAATAAGTGGATCGACCTGATTCTCATATCAGGTGATCATCATGGTGTGGCCCACCTTTTGCATGGATTTGATATTCTACACATAGACGTGGGTGGGAAAAATTGCTGTCATAATTCATGAATTCTGGTACACCCATTGTATCTGATCACTTCCCTTTTAATTGCTCTTTGTATACCCACTTTCCATATTAATTTGGCAATACCTCTATCTAACCGGCCCAAGCATTGTGGTTCCCTGGGAATGGTTGAGTGCCTGCATTTCTACTTGCTCAAGTGGGCCAAACCACAGGAAACAGTTGAGAGGTTCTGTGGGGTGCTCACCATATTGTTTATATGCCATCCTAACCGTTCATTGTGTGCACCCCATGTGGATGAAGGGACAACCCTAAAATTTAGCCATTAAAAAACTTAGGTGTTCTGCACCACACGATTTAGTGGTTGTGATGCATGATTTCACATTGTTCCTGGTGGTGTGGCCCACATGTTTTTGACAGGGTGCCTCTAATGCATGGTTTGGATGTCTGACACATCACGGTGGGCCCCACTCCAAGTAGAATATATGGTATAGTTTCCATTATTGCATTAGAACCAAGCTATATAAAAGCGGTTATGTAAAGGCCGTTACGTAAAGGTGAAGTGGTCACCATTACGTGTTATGGGGTTATAACGGCTGTTACAGGAAAAAGAAAACAACAACCTGTAATGGCACCATAACGACTGTTACGGGACCAATACAGGCCTTTTTAAAAAGAAAAAGAAAAAGAAAAGTAGAGGCTGTAACGGCCCGTATTGTAACGGTAATGGTGGTGACCATTACGACCACCATTACCGTTATAGAAATACCTTGATTAGAACCCTTATGGTTGGCACTGGATTGAGGGAGGGAGGGTTCTCATTTTTTTGCATTATATTTGCTACTTGCTGCATTATTTTCTTTCCGAGACCAAAATATTAAAAATTTGGTGGATATGGTGCTGCATGAAGCGACGTCTTTTGTTTTTTTCAGACCGCTGTAGGTCACTGAATTCTAAAGAAGATATTGTCTTGGGGCTTGATGGTGGTACTGGGCATAAGAAGCCTCCAAGGAAAGGGAGGAAAAAGTTGCAAACATCCCATGATGGTATCCTTTTTTTTTTTTTTTTTTTTTTTTTTTTTTTGCCGTTTTAAGTTGTTGATCGGTATTTCGTTTCTTTTATTTCTTTCTATATTCCTTGCTAAGTAGACTAGGTTTAGATATGCAGTTTCTGGTTACTGATGAAATTGTGGTTGATGAAACCGATATTCTTACATTTCTTGTTTTATCGGGGCTATTTTGACATATTGAGTTGTGGATTGGAGTGCCCACCACGGTGTAAAAGTTTCCATCCTGATCACAGGCATTGGACCAGCTGAGAGCTTTGGGGGTTTTGGGGCTGTCTTCATGATGATAAGAAACATATCATCTTATTTTGGGCTTCCTAAGGTTAGCCATTTCAAAATCTTGGCAAAGCCAGCTACATTGGTTTTGGAGGGAAGTGATATAATTAGTATGCGAGACTCAGCCAAATTGACAGAATTAAAAGAAAAAGGAAATTACAAAAATGTTTGTGTATTTTCTTTCACTCTTTAAAATGCCAGTGAAGGTGGTTTAAAAGATTAAAAAAGATAAAGAAATTGTTGGGTGAGATCGTAGGAACTGAATATAATTGCTGGTGGGTCGTGGTTTGGGTGATTTACTTTTGCACAACAGCATGGTGAATGAATCTTGGGCCAGCCTTGCTTCTACTTGCCAGAAATAAACTCTGATTGATGCAGTTCAAATACAGCTCTGATTGATGCGGTTCAAAATCCAAATAAAAGCTTAGTCAATGTATTTTCTGAAAGTGGAATAGAGGAAACCAAAATACATCACTTGGAGATGCCATTGGGATGTTTGCTTGCTGCCCAGAAAACTGATACTTTCAAACTCTTTTTTTTTTAATTAACCAGACTGTTTCTTTATTCTGGGAACTTCTAGTGTTTTTCTTTTGGTTCTGCTTACCAGAACGACATGAAATTTAGAGGGACAAAATGGACTCATCCAAACTTTTCCAGAGTAATTTTTAGTTTAATTCTTTAGCTGGAAGTACCACAAATTTCCAGAGTAATTTTTAGTTTAATTCTTTAACTGGAAGTAGCACAAACATTGCAATCAATATAGAATATAAATTGAAAACTGCAGGAAATGAAAGGATTCTCTTACGTTGCTGATGAGATGCATACAATTTCCTGATCCTTGCTAGTGGCAAAAGGTTGCTGCATGTCCTACTTATCTGTGTATTCGAGAATTTAAGGTGACTAATTGCTGCCTATCCTCTAGAGGATAAGGAAGAGGCTTTAGGCAACTTGCACCCCCAAAGGCATGAACAAGACGAGCTTCTCATAGAGGTAGAACCAGTCAACCTTGTTGGGCATTTTGGCTTCATAGCTACTAACCTTCCCTCATGTAGTGTTCTAAGCATTGCCTTATCGATATCGCTACATGTATCGATGACTGGGGATACAGAAACTTGTATCAATATCGCTAATACCCAGTAAAAATATCACTAACTGAGGGAAACAATGGGAGAAAGGTGGATTTTTTTAGTGAAACTTCAGGAGATGTTATAATACACATCTTTACATATTTAAGAATCAATAAATTGCAAAAAATGGCCATATGTAATAAGTTTCCATTTAATAGGTGCCTAAACCATGCACCGTCGGAAAAAAAAAAAGACAGTGCAATTATAACCAAAATGAGTTCATATTATTCAAATATGATACAATTCAAGTAATAAAACACAAACAATACATCTGAATCTGTAGATGGGGATGATATACTTCGTCAGAACCAAATATGGATGGCCCAACTGGAACACGGAACCTATGGAGAAGCAAAAAGTAACAGTGTGACGCTGCTTATTTACTTTTTAGATAGTCCCAACTTTTAATTAGTTGACATTTGTTTGTTGAGCTAGTTGGATCATATGTTCATTGTGATTTTTTGGATTATAACCCATCTATTGTGGGCCCTATGATTGAGAAAATCTGTCGTGTGATGTCCACCAGCCTAAAGGTTTGGTCAGTGCTTTCAATATCGATATTGATTCATGCATTGCGCCCATGGGATATGGTATGGAACATATCTGTATCACATAAAAATATTGCATGTATTAGGGAATGTAGCATTGTTTGGGGAAAACATTAGGAAAATGATGGAATTTTCAATGAAACTTCAGATCTTAAAAGAGATGTGATTACACACTTGGAACTAGATACATTACAAAAAACATGAATGCATAATAAGTTTTCTTTTCTGTAGGGTCCTAAACTATGTGTTGTCTAACAAAAGTAATGTAATTATTATAGAAAGAGTATTTGTATATATTATTTCCCCCATTTCTTTTTGTGTGTGTGTATAGTTTGTATTTATATTTACACACACAAAAGTTATGACTTATGAGGGGTGTGGGGTTGTACAAACACAAAAACCTAACCATTTTCCCTCTTTTTACTCTTCTTTTCCTCACCTCTTCTTCTTTTCATTTGATTCTTCTACAATCTTCATCTACTTGGTATCTAAGCATTGTTTTTATTGCGGTTTGATTAGAGCTATTGGAGACTGCTGATGTTAGTGTCCATACAGCTGACATTAGCAATTGTACTATCCGTACAGACTTGTGACCCAAGAAGGGGATGGGTTGATAGATCTTGATTTTAGAAGATTTATGGTGATTTTTTGTGGATTTTTTTTTGGAATTGTTTAAGGTCTGTTTTGAGTATCACAAGGTATGTTTTAGAAATGGCCCATTTGGAGTTTTCCTATCATTTCTTCCAATCGAAGGGACTTCTCTGAGGAATTTCTCCACATGGTTGGTCGGATTCACCGTTTTGGGCCATTTTTCGAAGGAAAACGATGGGGGTTCCATTGTTTTGAGGGATTCCATTGTCTAGCATACATCTGACCTTGTTTTGCTCTATCTTTGTTGAGATTCAGGTTTGTTGTATGAAGGTTCCAGATTTTTGAGTTGTTTAGGTTGTCGACTATAAACAAGAAGATGGGCGTATATGGCATCTTGTTGTGGATTGCTTGGTTGATTTTCTTTTACATATCTGGTCATTATCAACCCTCTCTACTACTCTAGTATGAACGATAAGCTCACTTTTGGAGCTAGCCCTCTGAGTCTCACACCTTGTTGATTACCACGGTTAAGTTAAATGGGAACAATTGTTTACAATGGGCTTAATCCGGCAAGCTATTTCTAGGTGGAAGGGAGAGACTTTCCTATATCTTGGACGCCCCCATCGATTCTATAGATGAACGTTTTAAAACCTTGACTAATGAGAATTGTCAGGTCATGACCCGGCTTCTAAACAACATGAATGCTACCATTAGTAACTCTGTTATGTTTTTGACATCAACTAAAATGATATGAGATATTATTTGGGACATTTATTTAGAAGATCGCAATATGTCCAGAGTGTATAAGTTGATTTTAGATGTATGTAAGCTTCAAAAAGATGCCAGAAGCCTGAAGGAGTATTTCACTATTTTACGTGGTATCTGGGATGAACTCATTCAACAATAACGTGAAGAGACTCGAATTACACAATTCTTCTCCGAATGAAATTCAAAATACCAAAGTGTGCGCCGTTAGGTCATAGTTATGTAGCCCTTTCCTTCACTTCGAGTGGTCTATGCTTTTGTTCAAAGAGTTGATGTCTATCTTCTACTATTGTGGCTACCGTTAGATTTGCATACATAGCTATGGGTCTTACTTTTCCCGATTTCAATTCTAAGGCTCCTTGTTAGAGCTCCCCGAGTAGTAGTCGTCCTCTTGGTTATTGTGGTCGAGGCAGGGGTTGAGCTCTTGATAGAGGCATTCGTGGTAACTGTGCTTTACGTGGTCGTGGTCATGATGGGTCTCCTCATTCTTGTACTCGTTGTGGTGTTACTAATTATACAGTTGATTAATGTTGGGATATTGTTGGCTGACCTTTGTGGGCAGGCTCTTATATGACTGGTACAACGTCATCTGATTATTAGAAGACTCGTTTGGTGTCTTCAGCATTATCCTATGGCATGTTTGCTTCAGGCAATTCTGTCACTATATCCAGAGAGGCATATGATGCTTTAATGCAACCTCATACTTAAGATGTGAGTTCTACTTCTAGTGCTAGCTTAGCTCAGTCAAGTATTGCTCTCCATGTGTCCTCTTCATCTCCCTCTTGGGTCAGACTTTGGGGCCACATCTACGACATGCTTGCTTCATACGATTCTGTCACTATATCTAGAGAGGCATATGATGCTTTAATGCAGCGTCAATGCGCCATACTGAAGATGTGAGTTCTACTTCTAGTGCTAGCTTAGGTCAGTTAGGTACTGCTCTCCATGTGTTCTCTTCATCTCTCTCCTAGGTCAGACTTTGGGGCCACGTGTCACATGATTGGTAAGCTCCATGTTTTTAACTCATAAAAATTCTAGTTAGTCTAGTTTTGTTACAACAATCGTAAATGGTAATGTATCTTCCATCTCTGGGACTAGGTCCATCACCCTTTCCCACCATGCAATTATCTTTTGTTCTGCATGTTTCTTTCAATTGAATCTATTGTTGGTTAGTTCTCTTACTATGTTATTAAATTGCTTTGTAACATTCTTTCCTCGATGATTGGTGGGGTTCTTGAATGTGCTGACGTTTACTTCCCTCGATGATACTCATGCGAGCCCTATGAGCTCTTTGTCCCTAGATAGAGAGTCAATGTCTAAATGGCACAATCATTTAGGAAATTCGTCTTTATCAAGACTAAAACTCATCTTTCCTTATATTATTGTTCTTAAACCATTATTTTGTGATACTTGTGAATTTTCTAAGCATCATAGAGCCGTGTTTCATCCCGACACAATTGGAAGGAAGCCCAAACTGTTTGAATTAGTTCATTCTAATGTATTGTTGGCAACCCTAAGTGCGGGGTCGCGATGTAGTAATAACTCGGTGAGAACGAGGTCGAATCCACAGGGAATGGGGAACACGGTTTAGAACTAATCTAAATCTAACTTTGTTATTTGGGTTTTTAATCTAGCAATGAAGAAAATATTTTAATTGATAAAGACAAAAGACTAAGGATCCAGTAATCCACCTATAGCAATCTCAATATTCAATCTACTTGATTCAACGATAACTCGATTGGAATCGAAGTCCTATCCTATCCAATCGGATGATGGAACATTTAAAACATAATGGTATTCTTAACTTTTTATTAGTTTAGTTCCCAAATATCCATCTAATTGCAATGATTGTAGGGAATTCAATCATCTACCATGCCTATAGACGATTGTGAACAATGACTTTTACAGATCACACAATTCCAAAGCCAATAAGATAATATCAAAAGCTTTCACAGCAACTACTGTAATTTTAGGCACAATAAATCATAGAAAATAGAAATATATCTTTATTTAAACTAAAACTTAATGAAAATCCAACATATACTTGAATCAAAGCAAAATAAACTATAAGTTTCATCCCTTAACTAAGAGATTAGCCTGAGAAGACTAACATCCTAGAAGAAAAACAAAATGATCAACTAGAACCCATGAAGAAATTGAAGTGGAAGAATGTTGTCGACGCTCCACCTAAGCCTTTTCTCCCTGTCCAAACCTTAGAAGATGATTTGGAATAGCCTAGGGACTCCTTTAAATAGTTTTACAACTCAAACTTTCGCACCGCCTTAGAAAAGTTTGCAAACCGCCTCAAATTTATGCACTATGTGCATCTTCGATGGCAACTTCGATGCCATTGGGGAGGTCTTCGATTACACCTTCAATGGCATCGAACTGTCTTCGATGTCATTGAAAATTATCCAAAACTATCCAGCGAGTTGAGCCCGAAATTCCTAAATTGTCGATACCATCAAAGTAACTTCGATGTCATCGAAGTCTACTTTTAGAATTATTTCAGGACTTTCTCTTTTTAGACTCGAAATTTTACAATATGATTTTTTTAGCCAATTTCCAGG